>JAVCKV010432294.1:0-107686 GCA_032274145.1 Herpochondria borealis | reverse complement strand
CTAACTCCAATCCTGAAGGTGCGACAGTGATCCTTCAGAGCCTTCCATCTAGTATGAGTTATGTACCGCTCAAAGGCATCGCAACACAAATCAGCAAGCTTGGCATAGAAAAGTCAAACTTATGGCTCGCCACTATCAAGGACGAAAAACTCCGTACTAGTGCAACTCATAAACTCGTCTATCCACTCGCTAAAAAAGATCCACAAGCTACTATCGATTGGCTCAAGACGCTTCCCGAAAATATTCTAAATGCATCTGCAGGTTCTGTTGCGCGTGCATGGGCAGAACAAGACATCGACAAAGCTGCTGAATGGACAAGCTCGCTCAAAGGGGAAACTCGTACCCGTGCTGCTAGGCAGATGATAGGTCAATTCGTTTCCTCAGATCCAAATAAAGCAGAGGCTTGGATGAAAACAATGTCAGAAGAACCTGATTACAAAAACATTGTTCGTTCTTTTATAAATTCAGCACAAGCTGATCACCCAGAACTCGTCCTCGCGAACCTCGACCAAATAGGCGATACACACGGGCAATATACAAAGCAATTCACCCTAGCACAATGGGCAGCTAAAGACAAAGATGCTGCCACTAAGTGGATGCAAAACAACAATATGGACAATGCGGCTCAACAAAAAGTCAACTCCTTGTTCACAGACTTAATGAGTCTAGGAGGCAAAGGAGGCTCAAGAGGATCAAGAGGATCAAGAGGCTCACAAAACTTTATAGGCTCATTAAAGTTATCAGGCGAACAAATCATCAAAATGTCGCAAGGCCTACCTGGCGGACTAGGAATGCCAGGAATGCCATTAATACAAGGAATACAAGTCTTGGAAATGAAGCATTAATTGAAATAGAGGCCAAGAAGTCAAAAAAAATCGCGCAAAACCTTCCTTAATTTTTCAATTAGTTAAATCATAATAAGTTAAATAACACCATTTACCTATAGCATCCAATGGCATCATCAACATTACTTTATATCGCATGGCCAGTCACAATCGGCCTTTCCTTCATGGCTGGAGGCATGATTATTTCAAAGGAATCAACTTCCGAGAACTCAAAAAACGGTAATCAACCCTCAAAAGTCTCGCGCAGAAATTCTCCCTCGAGTCGCTCGACAAATGAGAACTCTACTACCACAAACCGCCGCTCGTCAGCCACAAGTTCCCGTGCAGGTCAGGACGGTTACGCTGTATCCTACGATATCAAAGAGATCACCAACACCAATGATCCTCTAGAGCGTATGGCTAAGCTCCTACGCATGATCCCTCAACTTGGCCCTGGTGATTTCGAACAGATCATCGTTGACTTCCGTGAACTTGACATGACCACGGAGCGTGCAGATGAATACCAAATACTTCTCACAGCTTGGGCAAAAATAAATCCAGAAGGCGCACTCGCCTATGCTAAGGAAAACGCATCAACAGCATCGACCAGTAACACTATTCTCAGTGCTTGGGCTGGATATGCACCAGATGCAGCTATACAGTGGGCAAAGCTAAACCACGAAGGTGACCAAGCCAACCCATACCTCCTAGCAATCGTCAAAGGCATCACTAGCTCCAATCCTGAGCGCGCGTCAGAGATCCTTGAGGAGTTTCCATCTACTTTAGAACGTTATCGAGCACTCTCTGGCATCGTAACGCAAGTCAGCAAGCTAGGCATAGAAAAGTCAAACTCATGGCTCGCCACTATCAAGGACGAAAAACTCCGTGTTAATGCAACTCATACCCTCGTCTATCCACTCGCTAAAAAAGACCCACAAGCAACTATCGATTGGCTCAAGACACTTCCCGAAAACATGTTAAATAATAATGTAGGTGTTATTGCACGTGCATGGGCTGCACAAGACATCGACAAAGCTGCTGAATGGACAAGCTCACTCGAAGGGAAAGCTCGTACACTTGCTGCTAGCCAGATGATAGGTCCGTTCATTTCCTCAGATCACAACAAAGCAGCGACTTGGATGAAAACCATGTCAGGTGAACCTGGTTACGAGCGGCTAGCTTCCTCTTTTATAATGTCAGCCGCAGCTGACCACCCAGAACTAGCACTCGCGCAACTCGACCAAATAGCCGACACAAACAGAGAACGCGTGAAGCGATCCACCTTGTCAAGGTGGGCAACTAAAGACAAAGATGCAGCCATTCAGTGGATGCAAAACAATAATATGGACGCTGTAGCTCAAAGCAGAGTCCTCTCCTCCGGCTCGAGTTTTCGCACACACGGACTGCGCATCTTCAAAGACAGGAATTAATTATAATAGAAGCTAAGAGCTCAAAAAAACCTTCCGAAAACCAACCTTAATTTAGCCATTATCTAAATAATAGTAAGTTAAATAACACCATTTATCTATAGCACCCGATGGCATCCTCAACATTACTTTATATCGCCTGGCCAGTCACAATCGGCCTTTCCTTCATAGCCGGAGGCATGATTCTTTCAAAGAAATCAACTTCCGAGCATCCAGAAAATGGCAATCAGTTAACAAAAGTCTCACAAAGAAACACTTCCTCGAATGGTTCTACCAATGAGAACTCTAATGTCACCAACCGCCGCTCTTCAGCCACAAGTTCTCTTGCAGGTCAGGACGCTTACGATATCAAAGAGATCGCCAACACCAATGATCCTATGGAGCGTATGGATAAGCTTCTACGCATGATCCCTCAACTAGGCCCTGGTGATTTCGAACAGGTCATCGCGGACTTCCGTGAACTTGACATGACCACGGAGCGTTTAAATGAATACAAAATGCTTCTTACAGCTTGGGCTAAAATAAATCCAGAAGGCGCAATCGCCTATGCTAAGAAAAACACCTCAACTCCATTGGCCAGTATAACTATTCTCCGTACTTGGGCAGCATATGCTCCCGATGCAGCGGTCCAGTGGGTCAAGCTCAACCACGAAGGTGATAAAGCCAATTCGTACCTCCTAACCATCGTCGAAGGCATGACTAACTCCAATCCTGAAGGTGCTACAGAGATCCTTCAGGGCCTTCCATCTAGTAGTAAGAGTTATGCACCGCTCAAAGGCATCGCAACACAAATCAGCAAGCTTGGTATAGAAAAATCAAACTTATGGCTCGCCACTATCAAGGACGAAAAACTCCGTACTAGTGCAACTCACACACTCGCCTATCGACTCGCCAAAAAAGATCCACAAGCAACTACCGATTGGCTCAAGACACTTCCCGCAAATATTCTAAATACATGTACAGGAGCTGTTGCGCGTGCATGGGCAGAACAAGACCTCGACAAAGCTGCTGAATGGACAAGCTCGCTCAAAGGGCAAACTCGTACCCTTGCTGCTAGCCAGATGATGCCTCAATTCGTTTCCTCAGATCTATATAAAGCGGCAGCTTGGATGAAAACCATGTCAGCTGAACCTGGTTATAATGATCTAGTTTGCACTTTCATAAAATCAACCGAACCTGACCATCCTGAAATCGCACTCGCACACCTCGACCATGTAAACGATAAAAGCCGAAGAAATGTAAAGCTATCAATCCTCACAAACTGGGCAATTAGAGACAAAGGTGCAGCCACTCAGTGGATGCAAAACAATAATATGGACGCTGCAGCCCATGAACAGGTCCGCCTCTTCTCCTCTAGCATGGGCGTTTACAGTGGTATCTTCAAAGTACAAGACGCCCTAAACGCCTTTAGTAAAGAGTATCCCTAGATTCTTTGACCACAGCCCAACGCCGCTATCAGAGAAAAGGATCAAGCTTCTGTAACAAGCCTCCAGGCACTTCTCATACCCCTAAAACAAACCAACCCTAACTCTTAGTGTTGACGGAGCACTAGAGTAGTCTATGATAGCCGGCACTCTGATATAATAGAAATGATCTCCCTAAGCTTGATTCTGAAATAAACACTCACTTCTATACGTTGTTATTCTCATGAAGCAGCGACTTATCATCATCCTTTTCGTTACTCTAGCGTCCCTTTCTGCCGCAGAATACTCTAATCATTACCTCACCTATGAAGTCGACGGCCCACCCACTGGAGTTGACTATGTGAAGAAAAAAGGCAGCCTCACTCACTTCACTGTCGGTCCAGACCTCAGCAACCGCCTCATCAACCTCACCTACATTCTTAATATTAAAGGCAACATTTCCTTCATCATTCAAAAAAATTACTGGCTACTGGACAAGCAAGCCAATCGCCTCAAACAGCCAATAGAACAAGAAACCGTTGTTCATACTGTCGTTAAAAATAAAATCATATCTTCAACATCCAAATTTAAGCCTGATTCTATGGAAAAAGTGGACCTCCTTGCCTATGGAAAAGAAATCAAAAAATTCATCGAAGCCAATGGAAAAAAATAGAGTATAACACTCTTCCTCCCTACTTATCAGGCCCCACAAACTCTTCCTTCAAGGCAAACTTGGCGTGGTAATTACCACCATTGTGGGCCTTGCAGCAGGGGTAGCATGCCACCCACTTACGTCGCATGCGTCTTGCCCGCGTGATCACTGTATTGCAATGCGGGCAGGTGTAGTGCCAATTGCGTTGCTGTCGGTGACTTGGCAAGGCAAGGTCGTGCGTCACTTTCTCAAAGGGAATCCCTAAATCGCGACAAGCCTCGTGCCACTCGTCTCCGTGTGGAGCAATACGTTGCGGAAAGGTGCGTGCATGGGCCACCAAGTGGGCGAGCTCGTGCAAAAAGGTACGATGCAGTTCCTCCTCGCTGATATCGATCAACTTGGGATTCAGCTCGATCTGGCTTTTTTGATAGTAGGCTCTACCAGCCGTGCTACGCATGCGAGAATTCCAAATCACACTCACACGCTCCGCTAGACCGATAAGACCTAGTTCTTGTGCATGCTCTTGTGCTAGTATGGTGAGTTCCTCAGTGCTGATCACAGAGTTAAAATATACCAGCCGTCTGCTCTTTATCAAGCTGAGAAAGTAAAATTACCACCGCGTCTTTGGTGTGCATACGTGCCACCCAATATTCGCACTTCCGGCAATAGTAAGTATCCTTCTCCGCAGTGACTTTACAAATTGGTAGATCATTGGCATTTTTTACATCCTTCTCGGCAATCACCAGCATGTTCACTTGTTTGCCATCAGGTGACATGAAACGTACTAATGATCCATGAACATCGCCCTTGAGCACAATCTCAGTGCAACCCATGCACTTCATGTTCTTCAATTTTTCAGGGATATCCACCATCGGAAGTTGCTTTGCCTTCAACCACTCGATGGATTCTTCCGCTGAATTACTGACAAACTGAACCCCGTCTTTCACTAGACGACGACCGACAGACTGTTGGATGTCTTTCGCTTCAAATAACTCTTCAGGAATGGCGATCGGGCCTGCTCCACCCGCAATTGGGCCCAGATCTTCCTTGTCGTTTGGCAAGAAGACAAGCGTGAGACAAAGCACCACCACAGCGGCGGCAGCGTACGGTAAGACCTTCCACACTGGGAATGCCCCTTGCACCACTTTTGTTTCCTGATCCATCGCCAGCAATATCTGATCTCTAAGATCTTCCGGGGCTTGCATATCAGCAAAGGCTGAGAAAAAGGCTGAATCTAACTCAGGGTCTTCTAGACCTGAGGGATCCTGATCCAATGCAGCGAGGATTTCTTCGCGTAGTTCCTCAGGGAGTTCTACTGATCTCAAAGCTGAGGAGAATGTGGCATCTTGTGCACGCTCACGTGCCAACCACTCACCGAGTTCACGGTCTTCGGCAGCCAGTGCTAATGCCTCTGCAAAATCTGGGTCTTTGGCATCCTGTCCATTAGGACGGAAGCTGCTCAAAATAAATTTAGCTTGTTGAATTTCCATGGGATTACTTGGCTTGAAATTGTTGGATAGGAAGGACTTGCGCCGTTGGCGATGCTTTTTCCATGCGATCGCGTAATTGTTTTTTACCACGTGCAATGCGTGACATCACGGTGCCCATTGGGATATCGAGAATTTCAGCGATTTCCTTATACGAATGTTGCTGCATAAAGAATAAGGAAAGTGGTGCTCGATAGTTTTCATCAAGTGCATTGAGTAAAGCAATAGCACGTTGACCATCTAGTAACCTACCGCTGTCCTTTTGGTCTTCAGAGAGCTGATAATCGAGATCTGCTATGTCCTGTTCTGGAAACTTGGTGTTCCTTCTAGAATAGCTCAACTGCTCGCGATACAGGGTAGTGAAAAGCCACGTTTTCGCCTTTGATCTGTCTTTTAGTTGAGCATTTTTCTGTGCCCAGATACAAAACGTTTGCTGTACTAGATCCGAGGCCCGATCTGGGTTCTTAGCTAGTGAGTAGGCGAATCGATACAACGCTTGGTAGTGTTCATCGACGAGTGATTGGAATTCATCGTTCATGACTTTCAATAATTAAGAGGCACACACAAGCACTTCTATTCCCACTAATGTGAAAAAAAATGCCAGTAGCCACCTGATTGCAGGCGAGCATGCCAGCTCAGTGAGCGGAACGCCAGCTACATCACTTTTTTTCAACCACATCAAAGCGCATGATGCGACCAAATTTATTGTATTCGGTCATCAGTATATTGCCTTTGGCATCATAAGTAATGCCGTGTGGTGATCCGACTACACCGGCCTTCCATTCCTTTGGAGTCCAGCGATTTCCTTTATACTTCGCTAGGTTTTCACTGACCACATTGATGATTTTTCCTTGTTTATCGAGAACACTGATCCTCCCCACAATCTCTGCTACTGCTACGGTATCGCCACGGAACGACACCGCACTTGGACGACGCAAACCCTTGGCATGCACACCGATTACGGAACCATCTAATGCAAGATGCACCAAGGTTCCTTTGGCCCGATTTGTGCACAGCAACCTGACGGGATCAAAACGAGGGTCGATCGCAATCTTGTGACAATTTGAAAAACTGTAAGGGTCGTTTCGCCCACCAAAGGTCTTGAGATATTTACCAGATTTATCGAATTGATGAATAAAGTCCAAACCATAGCCATCCACCACGTAGATATCGCCATTCGGAGCCACCGCGGCCGAAGTGAGTTTGAGTTGCTGCTCCTTCTTCATGTTACGAAACTTTTCAGGGATCGATTCTTTAGGAATCTGCATCACCATTTCGCCAGTCATCGTCATCTTCACGGTCGATCCATGCACCATGCGTGCTCCATAAATGAATTCGCTGTCCCCTTCTTGTCGGATAGTAAAACCATGGAAGTCCGCAGGAGCATTCGGGACATTACGCAGATATTTGCCCTCGCCATCATAGACTTGCACCCCCTTCTTCGCTCCTCCTTGCACCGAAAGATAGATTTCACCATTCTTTGCCACCGCAATTTCGCCATGACCATCACCGACATGCTCCAGACCTTTCGGCAAGTGCCATTGCTTCTTTGATTCATGGAATTCGTGGGCGTCAGCCGCTTGACTTACAAATACGAGAGATGCAAGGGCACATAGGCCTAGCTGAACAAGAGCGGTCGGTTTCAATGCTTTCTTCATACCTACACTATAACGAAGGGAAACCATCTAGCATCGCCATATCACGACCAAGTATACTATAAAAGGCGGCACTAGACGACTAGTGCTGCGATCCATGCAACACAAAATAAAGCAGCGTAATAATGATCAACACTAAAGCCGTATACCACCAATGCCGTTTGATCCCAATTTTCTGGTGGGCTTTCTTCCCGAACTCATTTTCAATGACACTGTCGTAGTCATAGTCCTCTTCGCTATAAAGATCTAAGCCATCACCACCATCGTTCTCCCAGCCGTAGCGCTTTGGCTTGGGCTTTACTTTAACCTTCTTCTTTCGCTTTTTATCCACCTTGCTTTCACACACGGCACAACTCATCCCCACAATCACTTCGTGATCACAAAAAGGACAAAGATAGGAGGATTCTTCCATTACAAAATGCCAGTGCCTTAGTCGTGATAGAGAGTGCCACCCGCACCTCGCGTTCCCCTGCCATCTTCACGCCCTGAAACATAAATGTCTCCTATTTGCTGGAATAATTCATCGTCCAAAATTTTAGGATCAAGTTCATAACCAGGCGGTGCAGAAATTTCTAATAAATTACCAGAAGGATCACGCACAAACATCTGCATGGCGGTGTCTCTAAGCTGACGCACCTTACCCCAAGGAGAGGTGTCAATGCATCCCATTTCCTTAAATCTCCAGTATAAATCGTTGAATGTATTAACAGTGAAACACACGTGCCCTCGGAACGATGGTCTATCCTCCCATTCGGTCAAATGCAGTTGCTGTGAATCATTGATACGGTAGAATTCTGTAGGGTAATCGAATGGTAACGATGGCAAGGAAGCTAAGCCCAATTCCTCACTATAAAATACTTTCGCATTTTCCAAGTTATCGACGATTAATGTCACATGATTGATTGCTTCAATGGTGTTCATTTTAGTATATTTTTTGCGTAAACTCTTTCACAAAGTCTTGGTTGATGGTTAGTCCCAACCCAGCCCCTTGCGGACAAGACAAATTGCCTTCGCTGTCGACTGAAATCGTCTCATTAACCATCTCATGTAGCATCGGATTACCACCTAATGAATATTCAATGATAATGGCAGAGGGTGAGGCAAAAGAAACCGATATGCCAGCCATGAACGACACCGCTGAACCCCAGCAATGGGGCGCCAATGCCACTTGATAGGTATCCGCTAAATGGGCCACTCGCATCGTTTCTGTGATACCACCAATAATCGCACAATCTGGCTGTAACACATCCGCAGCACGGTGTGCCAAGGCATCACGTATATCAAATCGAGTGAACTCACTTTCCCCCATCGCTATCGGTGTAGCAGTTGAGCTGCGCACCTCTGCAGTTCCTGCATAGTTATCAGAGTTACAAGGTTCTTCAAACCAGAAGAGGTCCGCGTCTTCGGTGAGTCGACAGAACCGCTTCGCTTCAGGAACTGACATAGTGCCATGAGCATCGACCATAATTTTTATATCTGGACCCAATGCCTCTCTAGCAGCCATCACCCGTCGAGCAGAAACCTGTGGACTTCCGTCCATGATTCCCACTCGCATCTTTACCGCTTTAAAACCATGTTTTGTATATCCTAACAGTTGGTCTCCAATATGATCTTCATCGGCCCATCCTCCAGAAGCGTAAGCTGGCATAATATCGCGACATGACCCTCCTAACATATCTACTACAGATAGTCCTGAGGTCTTCCCTTTTATGTCCCACAAGGCAATATCTACCCCAGACATTGCAGAGATAAACAAACCACGTCTTCCTAAAATAGGGAAGGCGCGTCCATTTTTCAAGGCGTAGTGGTCTCGCGGTCCGTTGTAGAGCATTTCCCATACGCGATTGATTTGACGAGCATCCAATCCTAACAACTGAGGCTTTATATCATTTAATATACAGGCAACGATAGCTCCGCAACTTCCCGCTGATCCGACAGATGATTTAGCCTCTCCGTAACCAATCTGTCCATCCGAGGTCTCAACCTCAACAAGAACGCAATCGAACGAAGAGATACAGCCAAAATCTGAAACGTGTTGTTGTGCTTTAGGAATCGGCGAATGCAGCCAATACGCCCGCACATCAATGATGTTATGCCGGTTCAGCTTAGCACTACTGGCAAGTGATCCATGAATAGGGGTCAGCTTTCTTAAATATTGAATGGCCTCACTACTCAATTGCGTGAGCCACTGCTCTGATATTGTCGAAGACCCGTGATCTTCTAAAAACTTGCGTTGGTCTGGCTTTAAACCCGCTGGATTAACCTCCAATGCGTTCGGGTGAGGAGATACAGGCGACCGATCAATCGATGGACTGCACTCGACCGAAAAATAGCCTTCATAACCAATCTCACGGACGGCGCCTAATACGCCAGCCCAATTTATTTTCCCTTGTCCTGGAGGCATTCTATTGGAATCAGCTACGTGAAAGCTAAATAAACGATCTCCAACCAAACGGATGGCAGAGTAAATCGAATCCTCTTCAATGTTCATGTGAAAGGTGTCGAGACAAACTCCACAGTTCTCCCCCACTTCAGCAGCGAGTGCTAGCACCTGCTCAGCACGGTTTACAAAATGGGTTTCAAATCTGTTAATACATTCGATCGCAATCTGGATACCGTAGCTTTCAGCAAATGCATAACATTGCTTCAGTGAATCGACTGCAAACTGCCATTCCTCAGACGGTGTAGCATTTGGACGCGTTGATCCCACCAATCCTGGCACCACGACCATCACCGAACCGCCCAAATTGTGTAACATTTCTATACAATTCTTCACATACTGAACCGATTCAGCACGTTGCATGTCATCCTTGGCAATCAAGTTCCTCTGCCCAGACATGATAGTGACGCAACTATTGACGTGCACACCCAAGTCCTCACAAAGACTTTTCAATTGCGGAACATCATATTGATCAGGTTCACCCCTGAGATCAATGCCATCATAACCCAAGCTCGCTAGACGACGAACCGTCACGTCCACGGGTTCGATCCTCATCCAGTTATGCATTGAAATTTTCATAGTCTAGTGATGCAAGGATAGCCCCCTGTGGTCAATCATTATCCTAGCCCCCTGACTGTCTCGTTAGCTTGACAAGCTTGGGCTAGCTTGCGTATCCCCTTCCGGGTGGATAAATCAGGTCTAAATACTACCTCGACTCATCCTCACCACTCAGCACATGGCTCATCACTGCTAATACCTTTGGTTCCAATGAATGGTCTGTTTTGCCTTTCTTGCAGCTACTAAACCACTTGCTAATCACCGAACGCTCACTGGAGGACAGAGCTCGAACCAGCGACTTTGATGGCTTAGCAGCAGTCACGCGTTGGACATCGCGTCGACCATGGGATCGTTGCACTACCTCTTTGTATTGGTGAGCTACACTATCTAGGAGAATCCAAGGGAAATTTTCGTTATCAGGAACGCCAATGGTAAGGCTACGTTGTTCATTGTCTTGCGACTTTGGAGCACCCGTCAAATCTTCTAGAGAAATACTAAAATTTGGTAACGAACCCCCTTTAAAATAGGTAGTCGTTGCCCCAATCAAGCCACCGAACAATGCCCCTAATCCGTGTGTAGCACCAGCAGTTCCGAGATCAACCGCTCCACCAGCAGTAGCTCCTGTTAGTCCTCCGGCTAGGGTCAGTTGGTTACGACTCAGTCCCCATTTACTCCAGGATTCTTCAGCCTCTAGGTCGACCCCTTCAAAAACGCCATCATCATCTTCAAGTTCAATTAAGCTGTGCTTGTATAGTTTTAGAATTGCTTCCGTGCATGCCTGCTGTTTCTTCGCAATAGACTTAAAATAACTGCCCTTCAAGTCATCCTCCACCTTTAAACGTCGCGTCTCGTTTTCACAATCACGACGGCTCATGCTCACTGACTCTTCATGCTGAAGTGCCTCACTTAAAAAGCCTAACACATACTCTGTTGCTTGTTCGCGACGCGAAAACCATTCGCTTTCTAGTGCTCGAATCGTCTGTTGAATTTGCTTGGTATGAGACTCATCAATTTCTAACAAAGAACGTAATAATTTTAATCGTTCACGATAAGTTGCAGAATGGGCATTAAACGAACGCACTAAGTTGAAGTAGCTCCCAAGCTTTGATTTCCAATCAGCGGTGTGCTCAGTTTCTGCTTGTTGATTGATCAATGCCAAGCGCTGACAACCAGTCCAGCGGATAATTTCCATCTCAGCGATGTAGCTATCGCGAAGCGGATGACTGGTATCAACCACATAGATAATTCCCACACCACGCAACAATGGTTCTAACAATATTATTTCATCGCCAAACTCACCAGTGCCTTTGTGCTGCGTGATAAAGTGCTGAATCGCCACTTTTCCAGGGGAGCCCGCATGCTCTCCATGAAATTTACGAATCTCACGCATTGCGTCAACCGCACGGGAAAATCCCGGGGTATCAATAAAGCGTACCAGTTCGTTATCGTCTTGCTTCAACGCGTGTTCATGACAACGTGTTGTCTCACCAGGGGTGGAAGAGATACGCATAATAGCATTGTCATCTTGTTCTAACAATGTCGCAAGAACGGATGTCTTGCCCATGTTCACCTTACCCACGACCACGAAGGTTGGGATGTCTTGGTTGGCTTTATTTTCCTCCATTTGAACCACCACTCCTTTCTTTTGGTTGAGCTTCAAAAAAGAATAAATCCACATCTGGGTCAGCTAGTCCATCCACCCAATCCATCCATTGTTGGCTCTGTTGTTCTGAAGGGATCATGCTTGGACTCGATCCCAACAACACGAAGTGCACCAATTGATCATTACCTTGGAACTTCACTTTTGCCAACATTGCCTCCAATGCACGTGGCGAAAACTCACTCGCCTCGCAACAAAGAACCACAGGCTGGGCCTTGTCAGCGATCACTTGAAGGGCAATTTTCTCCTTTGTTTCATCAAGCGTTCCCAAAACAACCGGATCTGATGGGTTGAGGCGCAATTTTTGCAGAATATAAGGTCGCACCTTACACAACTCTAACCCAAACCCACCGACGTCTACACAAGTAGCGTGATCATCTTGTTCAGCATGCTGACTTACCAAAGCTATCGGAAACAGTCGCCTCCATAGCTGGCGATGTCTTTTCTCTTCAAAATGCACTGCTGCTAAAGTTCGGCGATACGCCATTTTCCCAACGCAATAGAACAAGAAACGAGGGACACATGACCACACCAATAAGGACAGCATACAAAAATACGCCCACACCTGAACTGATTCACGCGCAACGCTCTCTCCTTGATCCGCACTAAGACGTATCGCTTGCACATCTGCCAAACTAGGTGATGCAAAGCCAGTCCAGCTCCATGGGATACTTAGAGTCTCAGCTAGCCCAGCCCAAAAGGACTCCATCCCAGAGGTCAAAGTCGTTTCCCAATAAATCGAAATCTCCATGAAGAAAATAGCGACCACAATGGCAACCAAACACGCTAAACTATAGACCACGGAATACTTTTGTAATGAAACAAATAAGCGACGCAGTATTGGCTTACGCATGGTTCCGGCGGCCTCAGGCATTGCAATATCTGCACGCTTCAACTTCATCATGGCTGTGTTCACCACCAAAGAAGCAAGTAAACCAACCATATGAAACTTTTCTTTCGAAGCTAGGGCTACGATGGCAGAAACGATAAACAACAACCAAGGGAGAAATAAAGCCAAGCCTAGTAGCACACCAAGATTGATCGACTGATTGGTCCAATCGATTATGCCAAAAATTGCCGCCGCTCCCAAGCCAGCTGCCGTTAGGGTCAGGAGCAGGTCGACCGTTCCATATGCTGTGCTCCAGAGCTTCGAGGGATCAACTCGAAATTCTTTCAAGCGATGCTTACTCCACGATTTGAATGCTAATCGTTTTTGCTGCATCGGCTTGAGATCACTTCTGCTCTCTAAAAGCGGCTGAACAATATTCGACTGAATCAAGGTGTCCCCACGTAGATCATCAGAAAATCGATGCACTGAGGCTTCGAAATCAATCAGTTCTTCTAATGTCCAGGGTATTTTTGCCATTGCTTGTCGTAGTATCGTTGTTCGTGTTAGAAAAGTCTAGTCATGAATTTTCAGTAATTCCAGAACAAGCTATAGATATCATTGCTGTTGCTTAACAATCTGCTAATACCTTTTTTATGAAGTGGACACTGCTTATACTAGGACTGCTTATCAGTGCCTGTGCACCACAGCAGCTGACAAAGCCAGACCAACCGCCATTGAAGCAACACACGGTGCAAGAGCGAGCTTGCGGGCCCGCAGCCGTAGTCAATGCCTTTAGCCACGCTTCTTCCCGCTGGCGCTCTGGTCCTTTTTTTGACTCTTCTCCAAAGGATCAAGCCGAAAACATTATTAGCATCGCTAGCCAGCAACGATCAACACAATTCCCCACTCAGTCACGTTGGAGTTCACGCAAAGGAATACGTGCTAAAGATCTTTACGCTACCGCTCGGGAAGTTTCCCCAAGGTCATTAAAGTTCAGCACTCCCGATAGCTCCGCTTCCGCCTCAGCACTGGCACAAGTACATTATCAAGAAATGAAACGCTCACTGAGCTCTGGATTCCCACCGATTCTCAGTGTAAAACATCAACTGCACAAAAAGTTTCAACACTCTGAGGGTTATTATTGGAAACAAACCAAAGGGCACTTCATCACCTTACTTTCACTAGGAGCATTAGAAACGACTTCCTTTAGTTTTCATTACACCGATCCACTTGACGGCAAAAATCACCAAGGAAAGATCTTTTGCGAGCCTACTGAATTACTGACCACATCGCCACTCACTCGTCAGCCAATCCATCAAAATCAACCGAATCTTAACCTCATAATGCCTTCTTTTAGAGTTCCTAAGGAATTTATTGGTGCGAATGGAACTGCCACAAGCACTGTAGATAGCATTATTGCGGCATTTTAAAGCTAGGTTAAAACGCGTCGTTGAATTTCTCATTTGCAATCTCAGCAATATCTCCTATTTTTCTCTTATGTTTAAAAAGATTCATGTATTCGGTCTAATACTGGGGGCCTCCTTATGCTCGGGTCTCTTGGCAGCTGACAATACTGTCACACGTGAAGCTGAACGCTCCACCACTGCCAAGACCTTCCAAGCCAAGAATGTTAATACTTTCTCGGTATTCGTTAAAGGCTTTTGCTGAAGTAGCTGAGGCATCGGGCTTCGTAAGAAGATTAAGGAACTTACCTTTATCGATCGAAGCCGCTTTAATGAAGGAGTTTCCTTCAACACAAAATTATCAATTCTCCATTTCGCTAGTAATGGTGCAGACATCGACAAACAGAAACTTGCTGTTGCCGTTAACAAGGCAGGCTTCAAACCAATGACTCTCTATACGGTCTCAAAGAAAGGTGCCAAAAAGACATCTTTAGAAAAATTTGTAAAATGAAGCCCCTGCTTTGGCTTACCCCCCTTTTCCTATTCGCCTGCACAAAGGCACCCGACCAACTTGGATCCGAAGGAGTTGAGACCAGCTCAACATCTTCAACATCCACTGCGATCAAATATCAAGAAATTAGTGTCGCCAGAAGCAAGCTTCACTGTGCAATCTTCAGTGCAAAACATTTCAATATAGAGCTAGCTGACCAAACAAAAGGCCCTGGGTCACAATGGATCGATGCCAAAGCGGCAGCTCAAGCACATCAAGGCATCCTCGCAATCAATGCTGGTTTTTTTACCCCAAAAGGTGAGCCACTTGGTCTCTGTATCGATAATCAATCGAAGTCAGGCTACATCAATAAATCCTCACTCGGTTCTGGTGCCTTCGTGGTGCCAAAATTTGGCCCACCACTTCTCATTCGTCGTTCTAAGATCGATCTTTTTTCAGACGCCAAAGAACTACTACAGTCTGGCCCATTTCTTGTCGAAAGTGGCAAAACCATAGCTGTCAAAGCGAGTGAATCACGGCCACGATCCTTTATCGCCTGGGACGGTAAAGATCAATGGATGATTGGCTATGTCTCATCGATCACTATGCCAGATTTAGCCACTTTCCTCGGCTCATCTAAAATTACCAACTTCAACGTACACACCGCTCTCAATCTCGACGGCGGCCGCTCTTCTCAGATCTTTTTCAGTGACCAAGTCAGCCCGAAAGAAAAACAACTCTCCAGTCTGATGAACCGCAAAGTACGTAACTTCATCGTGGTAAAGAAGAAGTAGTTTGTGCTAAACGAGGCTGACTCACCCTTTATTTAATCCTTTAGACGTTCCAATTTTCTTCTAGATCCATTTCATAACCTTGCATGACAGAGCGGATCATGGCACGGCCGCTTTGCTCCTCATCCAGCATGACATGATTAACGCCAGCATTTTTAAGAACCGCAACGTCGGTGGCGAACTTACAGCGAGCGTAGACGAGCACATCCTTTTTCTTTTCTCTGGCAAAATGAGTGAGTGTCTGAACCACTTCAGTATCAGGAAAGGTAATTGCCACACCGCGGGCTAATTCGACCTTCGCTAACATCAAGGCTTCGGGGTCGCGAGCGTCGGCAAATAAAGCTTTCGTACCCTCTGAGAGTAACTTTTTGACCGTGTTTGGATTCATTTCTAGCACAACCACTGGCACTTGAGCTAGTTGTAAATTTTGATGTAAATTTTTACCAACTGGACCATAACCACATATGATAATGTGATCGTGTAAGGCTTCTATTTGGCTGACAATGCCCATTTCCTCTTCCCATCTGCAAACCTCAGCGGACTTATGTGTTCGCACCCGCTTGGCATAACTATGGCCCCACTTCATCAGGCTAGGCACCAAAGCCATAGTAAGTGCTGTGGAAGCTAAGATGATCTGCTCCCATTGTGGGCTGAGAAATTTAAACCCAAACACACTGTTGAACAATACGATGGAAAATTCCCCTGTGCTGGAAAGAGCCAATGCCGGTAACAACCAAGACTGCATTTTTAACCCAGAAAGGCGTGCCGCTACCCCTGCTATTGCTCCTTTCAGGCAGAGTATAGTGAGAGAAAGCAAAAGAATGGCGGCAGCATTTTCAAGTATCACACCCACATTGAGAAGCAAGCCAACTGAAACAAAGAAAATAGTAAGAAATAAATCTTTGAAGGGCAGCACATCTGATAACACCCGATGTGAATAGATCGATTCACTAACCACCACGCCTGCTGCAAAAGCTCCTAGTGCAGGACTCAAGCCTAGCATGCCACTGATCAAAGCAACCGCAGCACACATGCCGATCACCGTCACGGTGAACAATTCACGACTCCGCGTTTTTGCCACGGCATCAAGCATTTGAGGGAGTCCATGGCGTGATAAAATCAAAATGCCTACCATAAAAGCCGCTCCCTTACCCATGGCAACTCCCAAGCTCGACAGTCCGCCATCACCTACTATTGCAGGGATCAACACCATGAATACAATCGCCGCCAAATCTTGAAAAATAGCAATTCCTAAAGTGACACGCGACTGCGGCGTCTCTGGCATTCCCATGTCCTGGAAGCTTTTTAAACTCACTGCAGTGGATGATAGTGCGAAACCAAATCCTAACACTAAAGCCAATGTCCAGCTCAGCCCACATGCCATTGCGATGCATGTCGCGATGATTATAGTCAATCCCACTTGCACTCCCCCTCCGACCAATGCAGCACGCTTTAAGGTTTTCAATTCCTTGACAGAAAATTCAATACCAATGGTAAAGAGCAACAACACAATACCAATTTCGGATAGTGAGCTAATCGCACTAGTGTCACTGATCTGTGCAAAATCCAACACACCAGAGTTAGCAATTATCACTCCACACAGGAAGTATCCTACTAATAATGATTGCTTAAACTTGTTTAATACAAGAGAAACAACGACAACTGAACTCAAAACCAAGGCTAATAGCACAAAAACTGGTGGTAAATGGGTCGCTGCTGCTATTACATCAAACATGGGTGGAAACTATCCCATATTGAGCAGATGGAAAACAATAATCGATGACCCAATTGATCTCTTTTTGCCTTGTGAATAACCGAGAATAACTCAACTGTTTGTGTGGAAAGGCTGTGGGTAACTTTGCGCAAGTTTCTTGATTGTTTATAAATATTCGTCTTGCGCAAATGCTCTCGCACCTTATTAACACCTTGTTATTTCTGTAGAGCGTATACGGCTCTAAGTGGAGCTGCTCAGAAAGTGACTTGTCAACACGTATAAGAAGAAGGAAAAGAAAAAGATTATTATTTTCATCTCTATAACGCTGTGCGCAACAAGCTCAGTTTTACCTTTTCTTTATCTCTCTATTTTGATAAAGTCAGAAATGAAAAAATTGTTACGCATTGCTTTTATTGGTGCTCTTTGCACATCCGGGCTACAAGCTGAAAACTCATCAAACCACAGTAAAGCTGTATCACTCTATAACGAAGCAGTAACTCTGCATAAACAAGGGGAGTACCTTAAATCTTTAGAGAAACTAAAGACAGCTGTAGATCTTTCTCCAAACTTTACCAAGGCTAGATATGCCTATATCAAATTAGGTCGCACGAAAGATAAACTCATCTATGCGAAACGTGTAGCAGCTCTAAAAACTGTAATAGTGGATAGAATTGATTTAAGCGATAATTCACTACAAATGACTTTGGAAAAATTGTCTAATCAAATAAGTCAGTACAACAAGGCGAATAAGACAAAACATATAGCTAATTTCGTAGTAGTAGATCCAGCAGGTAAATTAGCGAAAGCGAAGATTAACTTAACTTTATCTAATGTACCTGTCACAGTGGTTTTGAATAATGCAATGTTGATGGCAAATGCACGTTATGAAATCGAAACCTACGTAGTGAAAATTTATCCTAAATAGTCCTCGTATGTTATGAATCAGTCTTGCAACAAATCAAGCAAGCAGTAGATTAAGCCCCATGAAGATGTATGAAGATCTTGTGGGGCTTCTTAATGAAGATCAGGTTAGTATTTCTCAATCAGAGATTACTATTCATTCGGTTGACAAGTGGTATGCTTCTTCGCCACCGCAAGTGGTTGTTTTTGCACTCACTACTGAAGATGTGTGTAAAGTGATGCGTTATGCTTCTGTGCACGAGATTCCCGTATATACGCGTGGAGCTGGTGTCGGCTATGTTGGAGGCTGTGTACCTGTAAATGGCGGTATAGCCCTATCTGTGGCGAAAATGAATGCTATTTTAGAAGTCACTCCATCAGATGGTGTGGCTGTGGTGGAGGCTGGTGTGATCACAGGAGATTTACAAGATGCGGCTCGTGAAAAAGGGTGGTATTATCCGCCTGATCCTGCATCGTTGAAAGAATGTTCTATCGGTGGAAATATTGCGACTAATGCAGGTGGTCCTAGATGTTTAAAATATGGTGTCACCAAACAATACGTCATGGGCTTAACTGTGGTGAAAGCCAATGGTGATGTGATGAAGTTGGGTGGACGTTGTCATAAAAATAAAACAGGTTTTGATTTAGCAAGTTTGTTCGTAGGCTCTGAAGGAATGTTAGGGGTGGTGACGGAAGCGATTCTACGTATCATTCCACACCCTGAGGCGAGAGCTATGCTAGGGGCTTCATTTAAAGATTTTAGTGCAGCAGCAGCTTGTGTGCAGGCGATCTTTAATTCTGGCCGACTTCCAAGTGCGCTGGAAATTACAGATGCCTTTACTTTAGCTGCGGCGAGAGACTATTTGGGTGAGGATAAACTTCCTCCAGGCGATGCGTATTTGATGGTAGAAATCGACGGACGTAAGAAATCCGTCAAAATGGAACTAGATGAGCTAGAAGGCTTCTTGGTAAAGGAAGGTGCTCTAAGAGTCGACAAAGCCTCAAATGAGGCCGAATGCGAGCAAAAATGGCAACTTCGTAGGGACTTCTCCTATTCACTTCGCAGCACTGGCTTAACGAAGTTAAACGAAGACGTGGTGGTTCCGCGTAGTAAACTGGTCGAATTGGTCAATTTCGCGACTGAACTGCAATCTGACACAGGAATTTCAGTGGCCTGCTTCGGTCATGCTGGCGATGGTAATATCCACACCAATATAATGGTGGCCAATTATGATGATCCTGAAACCAAGAAGGCGGCAGATGCAGCAGTGGATAAATTGTTTCGATGGATATTAGTAAATGATGGGGCGATCACTGGCGAGCATGGAGTTGGATTAGCGAAGAAGCCATGGGTGCGTGAAGCACTGGGTGAGGTATGTTTTCAAACGCACAAGGAATTGAAGGCGGCTTTGGATCCACAGAATATTTTGAACCCTGGTAAGTTTTTGGACTAATGCCTTTTAACACTACCTGTAGTTTAAAATTTACAGATGGGCCTAATGCATCCCTATGAAATTCCCCTATTTCATAGCTCGAGATAGAAGCATCATCGTTTCTCTATGATTTGATTTAAAGAGGGACACGTTATACCACTCTGCTACTTTACGGCTATACCACTTAGAGAAACAAAAGAGACGAATGAATTTTTTGTAAGGATGAAAATAGGCTAGACTATGCATTGGGCGAAGGTTACTCGCTCTATTCTTATATAATCAGTGTTTTTCTTCAGTCACGATGCGCGGTGTTCACTGATGCTATATAGCCTATGCACAAAAAAGAAGCACCTCGATATGAGGTGCTTCAATATTAAATGCGATTTTTAAAGGGTAGAGGTCGTCCTATTTTGCTTCAACTGTTACAAGTTGACGCATTGTAGGAATGAGGCCGAGGTGTGGTTCACCAGTTCCACCTTGAATAGTAGCACGCTTCACAACTTCGTCGCTGAGTCTTCCACAGCAATCAGGCTTCGGGCAGTATGAGTCAGTGCAAACGCACTTTTCTTTTACATTCACAGTTGTAGTCGTAGGAACTCTAACTATTTTTGTGTATGGCATTGCACCTTTGCCGCTAGGGCGAACAGTGTGGACCTCTTCTTTATAAGTTGTGATGGTCTTTTCTGCAGTTTTGCTTCCGCAGCTGTAGTTGTTGTCAATGCCGCAGCATGATGCGAACGCAAGACCGCATAAGGTAAGAGCTATAAATTTAAGTGCAGTTTTCATATCTAGTTTCGAATGTTAGTAACAAATTTTAATCTAGCAATGAAAAAAATTAAAAAATTGTTAGTTATTTTTGTCTAATCGTGGTTTTACAGGGGATTTTATCTTTAAATATTTATTAGTCAATGCTCGAGCGGCAACGATTTTTTCCTTGAGTTTAGTGAAACCAACCTCTGCTGGACGTGGTCGCCGTTCTGTATATTTTCCAATGGTTTCTAACAAAGGAACGCAGTCTTCAATTATTTCAAAAAGATCTTCTTCTTTGTCTCCGATATAGTCTTTTATCTCCTCTAACTTAGCAGAAACATCCTTTGCAGTACGTGTTGCACTGCGATGGCGGAGTTTAACAAAATCTCTTTTTTTCAAGCGTTCAAACTTTTTTAAGGTGTCGTTGAGAATGATTAGAGAATATTTAGAATCAAAGGTTTTAGGTCGATCATTGTTACCCCAGAGAAGGATCATTTGTGCGGAAATATGATTTGGATAAATTTTTAAAATTTGCTCAAGCTGCCGCCTGACCCCTGCATCGAATGCCATACGTCCGATATCCCCCTCATCATATTGCTTTCTTAATTGGGCAAAAATGTTACACGCTTGCTCGATATCAGGATTGGAGCGTGTTGCGACATCGACACCGTCCTTGAGAGAGCTCACTTCGATGACCTCGTTGAGAATAAAGAACCCAATGTTTTTCATCACAAGCAGCTGCTTGAAGTCCAAACTAGAACCTTTACCGATGATGACGCGGTGAGGTTTGGTAGATTTCACTAGTGCTGGGAGTTGGTACCATAGGGACCTTGGTCTAATAAGCTGACCTCTTTTTGCGTATCCACAAACTGTAGTGCCTTCAGGAATATCTTTGTCGAGTGCATTGGCTGCTAGTGCAATGGCAATGGGGCCGGAAACTGAGTAAATGTTTGATCTGGCAACGTGTTTAGCGGTAGTGATAGAGGCCATAGCATTGTCTAGCTTACCAATTGAGTCATTGATACTTTGGTTTACCGCTCGTGCTATGTTTTCCACAGTATCTTCTCTCTCTATTACAGGAGTCATGAACAGCTTAAGACTGGGCTCATCATGCGTTCCTTTATTTTTCACTAGGATCGTAGCCAAGACAGTGTGATATACCCAACGTTCTTCTACTTCTTCGGCTTGTATCATAGGACTAAGAATCGATCCCCCTTTACGCCTTAGAGTAAGGACTCCAGTGTTTTCAACTGGATCTTCCTTCACCTCTGGGTTGGGCTTATCGTCGCTGCTATCGTTGTCATCGAGCTTGAGGTATTTACTGACTTTACTGACGTGGGCTTTAATCTCCTCGGCTGTTTTAATTTTACGCGAGATGACGATGTTGGAAATAGCTATCTCACTAAGGTCCGCGACTCCATGTGCTCGCTGCCCTACGCTAAGCTTTACCTTAGAAGTAATATCACCTGTTAGGGTGTCACTGTAGATCTTGGTTTGTGCTTCTTTACCATTTATATAGATTTGAATACCTGAAGCTTTTTTCGAGCCATTATAGCTTAGAGTGACATTAGTCCATTGATCGGCTGTAATTTTTGCTACTGTGGCTACTATAAGGCTATCGTTTGGGTGCTTATGGGTCAATTGAACAAATATGATGCCTTCTCGAAGGTATATATCCCATCCGTGATTGTCAGCCTTCGAATTCATTTGTCCGACAATACTTCCTTTTGATTCATTTGTAGTAGCATTGAGCCAGATACTTGTCGTAAAGGTTTGATCAGCATTAATAGGGGCGTGATCGTCATATTCGATCACACTGTCTTTGTTAAATTTGACAGCTTGCACACCCTTAACCATAGCTTGTTCGGTGTGTTCATTACGACTTGGGCGTGCATTATTGTTGTCGGCCAAATTTGTAGAAGTATCAAAGTAATTGAAACTGACGAGTAAATCTTTGGCTAAGTTATTGTCTATAAGCGGCGGTTTTTTTTCATCGTCACCAGCAACTGGTTTTATGTCGTCTTCATCCGGAAGCGGCCGAACTCCAGGTTTTTGGTATTCTTCAATGCTTGGAATATTCTTCCAACGTCTACGGCCAACCTTGTGCCCAGCGAGTGACTTATCTTTTTTATTAATTTTAAAAAGACAATCTTTAATTAATAATGCCAGAACTCGGTTTGATTTGTTACCTCTCTGGCTCTCTAAAAAACGGCTGTACTGTAGCAATGATGCGAAACTGTCTAGCACTATTTTTTTAGACGTAAAATTTGTATCATCAGCTCGCGCATACGCCTCGTTTACTGCGCTAGCAATTTTGTTTTTAGGGTTCAACTGCATCGCAAGCGAGAGGAGCTTCGCATTCAATTGTAGAGCTTTGGCATCCATTGGGTCGTGTTGACGTGCTGATAGAATCGTCAAGGAGTTAGAGAGGTGCTTGATCCGATCGACATCAAGGGTTATAGAGTCAACCCTAAACGTCGGTGCGATACTTGGCTTAACGTAGACGGTGGCGTGAGTAGAGGCTACCGAGAGAATAGAAAATAGTGAGTAAAGGAATCGATGGTTCATCGTGATAAGCGTAAATTTAGACCAATATTATACTCTAGTATTCACCGCGCTGCCAAGTCTAAAGTTCTTGCACGATGAGCTGACCATGGCTTTCTTTATATCTATGGATAAGCCACAACTAGTAACGCAAGAAGAAGTGATGTTTTTTGACACCGATATTGGTGTCCATAACCTTGCCTACCTACGTATGATTGAAACTAACCGCACTAAAATTGCTGGCCTTTATGGGCATGGATTTAAAATCAATGGCAGATGATAGTCTCTTTCCCGTTCTCTAAGGACAGAAGCAGAGTATAAAAGGCCTAGTACCATGGGGGATACAATGATAATCGAGGGTGAGTTACAAGAAGTAGAAAAGGTGAGGTCCCGTGCGAATTTCATATATACAGAGAGTCAGACAGAACTCTCTTAGTGAGCTGTATGCAATCCCTAGCATGGTTAAAATGCCACAAGGTAAGCCACAGAGGCTGCCTAAAGAGTTGATTAGCCAATGGGGTGAATAAGGCTCCAATGGCTATGCCAAGTCTTTTCTGTGGTAGATTTACCTCGATTGTTCCACGTGGAACTCTACGCTGAGGCATAGAGCCCTATATTATTAGCTAGAACTCCCCTGTTTTTCAATCCAAATACTGAGTAAATTAATGTCTGCAGGGGTGATTCCAGAGATACGCGAAGCCTGACCTAGAGTGGTGGGTTGGATGTCTAGTAGGCGTTGTTTAGCTTCACGTTTCATTCCCATAATAGACTCATAGTCTAGAGTCGGTGGAATTTTCTTTTTGTCTATCTTGGACATCTTTTCAACCTGCCGTTGCTGTCTCTCAATGTGCCCTTCGTATTTAAAATCTGTTTCGAGTATTGGCCAGAGGTGGTCAGGAAATTTGCTACGAATAGTTTCAGGTAACATCTGCCATTCATTCTCCCCACGCCTAAACCAGTGATCGAGCTTGACGCCATCGTGGGCTTTTTTGCGAATGTAGGCACTCCCCTCAGCGAGCCCAGAAATCTTTTCTTCAGTGCGTGTCTTGCGTTCACCTTTAACTAAACCTATGTCCGCAGCTCTGGGCGTAAGGCGGAGATCTGCATTGTCTTGCCTGAGTAGCAATCTGTATTCAGCCCTACTAGTAAACATTCTGTAAGGCTCTGTGCAGCCCTTGGTGACGAGATCGTCGATCATGACACCAATATAAGCTTCATCGCGTGCTAGGATGAATGGAGACTCTTGACGGACCTTTAATGCAGCATTGACTCCTGCCATGAGTCCTTGTGCTGCGGCTTCCTCGTATCCTGAGGTGCCATTAATCTGCCCTGCGAAAAATAGGTTCTCTACACGCTTGGTCTCAAGGGTTGGGTAAAGTTGGGTGGGTGGACAGTAATCGTATTCTACTGCGTAACCTGGACGAAGGATCTCAGCCTTTTCCAATCCTACGATCGAGTGAATGAATTCGAGCTGAACTTCGTAAGGAAGTGATGTAGATACGCCATTGATATAATATTCATTGGTGTGCCGCCCTTCCGGCTCAAGGAATACTTGGTGACGATCCTTTTCTGCAAATTTGACAACCTTGTCCTCGATCGATGGACAATATCGTGGCCCAAGTGATTCGATACGGCCAGAGTACATTGGTGATTGGTCCAGATTATCCGCGATGATACTATGCGTTTCGGGGTTAGTCCAGGTGATCCAGCATGGAGTTTGTTCCACGTGGAACATGCCCCCGTCCCTCCACTCATTTAAAGTAAAGATATCATGGGATCCTTTCTTGATCGTTTCAGGCATGTAGGTAAACAGGGGAGGGGGATTATCACCTTCTTGTTTTTCACACTTGCTGTGATCGATAGATCTACCATTAATACGACAAGGCGTGCCCGTTTTGAATCGCTCCACATCAAATCCTAGTTCTTTTAAGGAATCACTGACGGTAGAAATAGCATCGCCCATCCGCCCCCCTTTTTCGTTTTTTAGTCCGACATGCATGAGTCCTCGCATGAAAGTTCCTGCACTAAGGATGACAGTGGTTGCCGCAATTTGCATTTGGAGAGTAGTCCTTATACCGGTGATCTTGTCATTCTTAGTGATGATCTCTGCCACATTCCCCTGATGAAGATCGAGATTTTCCTGAGATTCAACAACGTGCTTCATGCGGTATTGGTAAGCCTTCTTGTCACATTGAGCTCTAGGAGCACGGACACTAGGCCCTTTTTTCATATTAAGCATCCGCCACTGGATAGAAGTAGCATCCGTATTGATTGCCATCGCTCCGCCGAGAGCATCGATTTCTCGCACCATGTGACCTTTTGCTAGTCCGCCAATAGCAGGGTTACAGGACATGGCACCGATGGTGTCAAGGTTCTGAGTGAGCATAGCAACCTGACAGCCCATGCGGGCAGCAGCGAGTGCGGCTTCGACTCCAGCGTGTCCTGCTCCGATAACAAGGACATCATAGTGTTTTGGGTAGACAAACATAAGTATGGCAAATGGTCATTGGCTATGTCAGAGATTCGTCCTACTTTCAAGGCTTATACCATGTGGCGTATCAAAAGAGACGATAGTCAGGCTGAATCCTATATAAAATCAAAGTATAATGAGGTATTGACGTGCACATTTCGGTGGGGGAAAACGTTGGTTATATGAGCCCCCCAAAATTCTTACAGAAGATACGAAGTGAAGATTAGGATAAGCTCCTTAAAAATTCTATTATTTCTTTTGATCCTTCAAATGGGATTTGATATTGAGTCCTTTTGGCCAGCCAGACGTGATAAATGGATTTAAGATTGGGGTTATTGACTAAATTAGAAGTTGATGTGATATTAAGTAGAGTCGTTCGTATGGCTAAAATTAAACGATCGTATCAATAGGTCATAGTAGCGTGCGGCTGCATTTGTATTGACATAATTGGGTCAAACTGCTAACAAAGATATGCCTTGTTAGGGATTCCATCTGTTTCGCTGTCTGCCAAATGATTTATTGGTGAGGAAAGTTTTATAGATTCAGTTTCTACGGTAGGAAGCCGGGAGCTATATACATACAACATACCTATTCAATATAACTCAAAGTTTCCGACTCACCTTCACTAAACCCAACCATTGTGAAATGAGGATTTGGGTGCACACCCTTTCGGGGGTGTGTGCTCCGTCCAAATTCTCAAGACTAACTAAGTCTTTTCAAATGGTTGGGATGTTGATACTGTAACTTATTCAGATGTTACAATTCGTTCTAGATCATTGGCGCCACGGCGTTGAAATACTACTTTTGTGGATCGGTATATATCAATTATACCGATCCTTTAGAGCGACCCGAGGGGCTCAGATTTTAGTCGCTCTGTTGACTATATTGATTATCATCACGCTGCTGGCGTATGTTTTAAATTTGACTGTCATTGGTTTCATTTTAACGCGTTCAGCCTTGTTTATCGCGTTTTCACTAATTGTGGTGTTCCAGCCAGAGATTCGTTTCTTATTGGCTAAGCTTGGCAGCAGTAAAATGTTCATGTTCAACCGCTTTGAGCGTGTTGAGTTCATGGAAGCTTTTATTGAAGCGGTTACTGAACTTTCGAATAAGCGCATTGGAGCTCTTTTTGCAATGGAGCGGGGGATTAGTTTGAAGGAACACCGCGAGACTGGAGTAGCGCTGAATGCTGAATTCTCCAAGGAGCTAGCGATGACGATTTTCTTCCCGAAGACAGCCTTACATGACGGGGGGATGATCATTGCAGAACGTAAAGTGGCAGCAGCGGGTTGTGTGTTCCCTGTGAGCGCAAAAGAGCTAAAGGATAGAACTTTAGGACTGAGGCACCGTGCAGCAATTGGTTTGACTGAGGTCACCGATGCTGTGGCAGTGATTGTCAGTGAGGAAACCGGAGCGATTTCCGTGAGTATCGATGGAAGTATTTATAAGGATCTCGACTCTACTGAGTTGAGGGAGAAGTTGGAAATGGTGTTTATCCCTGAGGAGCAAGAAAATGACGAAGATGTTGAAGAACAACCTAGTGGCGAAGCTGATGTCACTACTGATAGCGATAGCGATTTGGTTTCTAATTAAACTATCGCAGTTTGAGGAGATGAATCAGCCCGCTGATGAGCAGAGGGGAGCACCCCCTGCCGAACAAAAGTAGGACTTGTATATCTAGTGTTTTGAACTAGCGTCGGCGAACAGAGGAATTTGTAATCATGAAGGGGATTTTTTTTACGGGCACAGACACAGACGCGGGGAAAACCTACGTCAGCACATTGGTATTGAATGCATTACGTGCAGAGCGTATTGATGCAGTAGGTTTTAAGCCTATTTGTTGTGGGGATCGAGACGATGCCGTACGTTTACACGTAGCTTCAGAAGAAGCTGTGACGATCGATGAAATTAACCCAATTTGGCTAAAAACGCCAGCAGCACCACATGTTGCAGCCATGTTTGAGAATTGCCCGATCGAGCGCGAGGTGATCAATTCAGCTTTTAAAAATGTCCAGCACAAGAGCCAAGTAGTGATTGCTGAGGGAGTTGGGGGATGGCAAGTGCCGATCAATGGGATGGACTACACTGTGGGTCACATGGCAAAGGACATTGGCTTGCCTGTAGTTGTCGTAGTTGGTAACAAATTAGGTGCCTTGAATCACACTATTTTGACGGTGCAGTCGATGCGTGCGATGGGGGTCGAGCCAGTTGGCTTAGTCTTCAATAACCTTACCGATGCACTGGAGACAGCGACGATCACTAATAAGGGGATTATTGAAGACATGATAGGCGTGCAAGTGTTGACAGATGTGATTCGTGATCAGGAAGAGATCGAAGCATGGCCATTTTTAGATATTTTAGATTTATAACAAACCCTTAAATAATACCGAAACGATGATTGATATGCTGGTAAGGTTGTATGAGTTGGAAGACCCAACGGAGATGTATTGCCGCTGCGAAGAGCAGGGGATTATCCTGAGACGAGCCCGTGCCTATGAGCGTCACATCGTTGCTGATTGGGTAGAGAAAAATTTTTCTCCAAAGTGGGTGAGCGAAGTCAAAATTGCGTTCTCACGTCAGCCGGTGAATTGCTTCATCGCGACCAAAGATAAGGAGATCCTTGGATTTGCTTGTTACGAGACGACCGCAAAAGGTTTCTATGGGCCTACGGGGGTGAGCGAAGCTGCTCGCGGCACTGGCATTGGCAAAGCGTTGTTGTTCAAGTGCATGTATGCTCTGAAAGAGCTGGGTTATGTTTACGGAATGATTGGTGGTGTTGGTCCGCGTGAGTTCTATGAAAAAGCCTGTGGAGCAGTTGAAATTCCGGGCAGCGACCCAGGGATTTACACCGATATTTTACCTGATCCAAACTAAGTAAAAACTGATGCAAGATCCCCAATTTGTAAAAGGCGCATTTAAAAAAATTGCCGACAAGTATGTAGTGACCAACCATGTATTGAGCATGGGCACTGACATCTTATGGCGTCGTAAAGTTGGACGCATGGTGAAGAGCTGGCAGCCATCTACTATTTTGGATATTGCGACTGGCACGGGTGACCTTGCGCTTGAGATGCAGAAAAAATGCCCTGATTGTGAAATTATCGCCTCGGACTTTTGTCCTGAAATGCTGGCCCATGCCGAGAGACGCGGGGTGAAAAATACCCAAGTGGTAGATGCAATGGACATGCCATTCGATGACAATAATTGCGATGTCTTAACGGTGGCCTTTGGCCTGCGCAACATGGCGAGCTATCCTGAAGCATTGAAAGAGATGAACCGAGTGATCAAGCCTGGTGGGCGCCTATTGATATTGGACTTCTCACTACCTAAAGGGATTTTGGCCAAGCCATATGGTTGGTATTTGAACAAAGTCTTACCGAAAATTGCAGGTCTGATCACAGGCGAAAAAGGTGCTTTCGAATACCTCGCGGGATCGATTGGAGACTTTCCTAGTGGCGAAGCGATGTGTGAGTTAATCACCAGCCAAGGTTACAAAGATGTGCAAGCAATCCCGCTAAGTTTTGGAATTGCATCGATCTACGTGGGCGTAAAAGAATAGTTCCAAAATTCTCCCAGATTCTGGAATCTGCGGATTTTGGGAAGTAAACTGTCGCATAATGCTCTTTTCAGCACTGGTTGTTGGGGTGTAGGGTGTGCTCAATGAAAAAGTGGAATTTCACCGATCGTATCATCGCACCATCGCTTCTGGCAGCAGACTTTGGACGCGTGCAAGAGGAAACCTCACGTGCAATTCAGGCGGGAGCTGATTGGCTTCACTTGGATGTGATGGATGGAAACTTTGTCGATAATATCTCGTTCGGCCCTGCGATTGTGAATGCGATCCATGAAACCAACGACTTTTTCCTCGATGTCCATTTGATGATAGCCCGCCCGGATCATTACTTAGATCGTTTTATCAACGCTGGTTCGGACATGATCACCGTTCATATCGAAGCTGAGCATGACGTCAGCGAGACCTTGAAGCGAATTCGTGAGTCTGGAGCGAAAGCTGGACTCGCACTTAACCCTGCGACCTCTATGGAGGATGTGAAACCTTATCTCGACCAAATTGACATGCTGCTGGTGATGACAGTGGTGCCAGGCTTTGGTGGCCAATCCTTCATGAATGAAATGATGTCGAAAGTCGAACAAGCTGCACAATGGCGTGATGAGCTAGGTTTAGCGTATCATATTCAAGTCGACGGCGGTATCGGTGCTGAAACAGCAAAAATTGCGGCCTCAGCCGGTGCTAACGTGCTTGTGGCTGGCTCATCGACGTTTGGTGCACCTGATATGGCTGCCGCCATTTCTGAGCTACGTGGGGCGTAGCTGCCAGAACTGACAGCGAATATGATGTGTATCTTCGCGCATGCTCCAGAACATAAGTCCTTGGATCTTCTTCATTTCCCTAGCAATATAAATTTATGCTCAAGGCCAGATTGGCCAAGGGCCAAGTAATTCGTCGAGGCGGATAAAGAGGTCTCGCTGTTGATGGTATTCTTTAGGACCATTAACGAGCGGAAGAGCTGGACGAAGTTGAGGCTGGTAGGTAAAAGCTTGCATTGTTCGGTGTATTATTTGCTGTAGTAAACAAATTATAGACCAACAAATTGGGGCATGGGAGGCAAAAACGCCTCTCATGCCACTATTCTAACATAGAGTGAGTATCGTTACGACAAAGCCTGCAGAGTTTGGGACAGGCTCTAGAGTAAGGAAATTCAACGAAAACCTCGTAACAAGGCACAGCTCCTCAATCTGAATACCTAGTAAATTTAGTTCAAGCCTTCTGGTTATCACCAAGAAAAAAGGTCTATAATTCTGCTAGATTTATTCACCTTGATACGAATAGAGCCATACCAAATCATCTTCTTCACCACTATTATCCACACCATCTTGCCCCACGCTTGAAATCAAAAAACCACCGCCCAACTTCCTATATTTTAGCTGATTATTCGAAAATAAATCTATAGCCCAAGGCTCGTCAGGTAGGGTATCTGGTATATTCCCACTCTCTAGCTGCATCTTTAAAACCATAAGACCTGCCGAGACAAGTTGAGCTTCGACGACTCCACGCGCAAAATGGGATATTGTGCTACCGGAGCTTACTGCCTGACGAGAGATGGCAAGCCCATAAACCGGTAGGGGTTCACTGGTGTATCCTACTCCTTTGGCAAATTCGATCAGCGACTCTACTGAGTTACAAGCATTCGCCTGTCTACCCATCTCCTTGAGGTAAAAGGCATAGTCATAGCTGAAAGAGGGCATGAAGGTATGGATTTTAACCACCATAAGCTCCTTCCATTTCGAAGTCCCAAACATTTCGGTATATTCCTCAGTAGTAAAACCATTGTAAATTTGAGAAATAATTAAACGATCACCATCGAGAGCTCTTTGGAACTTATTGACTTTTTTAAGCTCTCCAAGAGACGAAATAACTTCTTGGGTCTCTGCTGCGGTTAATTTTTTTGAAGCAACGATCTCCTTCACCAAATCAATACAGCGGGAATATTGATGGAGCCGAATCATGTGATTGAAAAGAAAAACCTGTTCATCATGGGCACGAGTCATTCTTAGAGCCAAAAACATCTCCGACTTTGCACGGTCAAAATTTCCCATTCTGATATCGGTTAGGGCTAGACTGATGACGATATCTGACAATCTATACACTAGGTGCTTATCCTCGTGGGGTATCAAGACCGGCTTCTTAATATTATCATAGCGGAAATGGTACCCATCACGACGTGAACCAATATCAAGCAGACGCAAAGCCTCCTCAACTATGGGATTATCACGTAAACGAGCCAACGACACGACCTCCTCATTATCTCCTTCATTTGCTAAATCAGTGGACAGCTGTACTAATTTTTCGAAAATAGTCACTTCACCAGCGGCTTCAGATCTCAGAATGTTTTGAGCTGATTGGTAAAATAACGCTGCATCCTGCCAATCAGGAAGATTCTCTTTCTTCAGTTCCGTCAAGCTTGTAGGTCGATCTGATTTTTTAAGGTCATTCATTGCTTGAGCTATTTTCTGATTTCCAAGAAATTGAAAAATAGCATAAACAGCCGACAAACCAAGACATCCTAACCCAGCCCATTTCAGTAGATTTCTTCTCTTTGGAATCAGTCTCTTTCTTAATGCCTTAGCCTTCATTATGATTTGTGTTAATTTTTTCATGTCATCCCTTGAGACACTTATTAGGTGATGATTCGTCTAATTTTCTCTATTTGGGGAAATAATCATGCATCCGAATCATTGCTATGATTCGCTTTCGTTCTTCTCGCTTGGCAAGCACGAGCGATATCCTTTCCTGGAATGAGCGAGCTTCGACCTTTTCATCCTGTGGCTTCACTGAAGGCATACTTGTCCGATTGGCAAAACTAATGAGAAGAACTGAAAGCGCTACTTGTCCTCCAAACCCTAAAAGCGGACGCCATCCGAAAACACCTTCTTCGTTGGACCACTCTTTTCTGGAAACGCCAAGAACCCTTTTTCGAAGGTTTTCATCCGGCTTTACAAGTCTAGTGCATTTGAGAAGTTTCTCAATTTTTTCGTGTTCACTCATCATTATATTTTTTCATTTTTTGCAGCTTAATCATTCCATAGCGAAAACAACTGGAGGCTGAATTTTCTGAAATTCCCATCGCTTGTCCAATTTCTTGGAACGTCATTCCTTGATCGAATTTAAAAACAACCGCCACACGCTGCTTTTCAGGCAACTTTTCCAAAGATTTTTTTAGCCAGGCAAAATCGGCCCCACCCTCAAAGTCATCATATTCAGTTAGCCACTGTTCGGAGTAATCTTGATCCCTCTGTCGTCCACGCTTTCTCTTCCTTATTTCATTAAAGGCATGATTCCTGGTCAACCGGAAAAGATAAGACCTTAGGCTTTTAGCCTTCGCTACGGTCGTCCTCTTTTTTGAAATCGTCACGAACACCTCTTGTAAGACATCTTCCGCCGCTTCCTTCGATCTTAGCAACGTTAACAAATAGCCAAATAGTTCTGAGGAAAAATACTCCCAGATTAGGTCTAAAGCTGACAATTCACCCTCAGCAAGCAAAGCTTTTATCTGGATCTCCACACCATCGTCTACCTGTTTAATCTCCTTCAATCACCATAAAGACACCACAGAGCCTGGCCATTTGTCTAAAAAAATCGTTTTTTTGTGTCCTCGGTCATAACGAGGTCCTTGTCGCTGCTGGCGATGGGCTTGATAAGCTCGCTACTCATCTATTATGAATAGTGGTCTAGTCTACCTCTCTTTAGGATCATTAACGAGCGGAAGAGCTGGACGAAGTTGAGGCTGGTAGGTAAAAGCTTGCATTGTTCGGTGTATTATTTGCTGTAGTAAACAAATTATAGACCAACAAATTGGGGCATGGGAGGCAAAAACGCCTCTCATGCCACTATTCTAACATAGAGTGAGTATCGCTACGACAAAGCCTGCAGAGTTTGGGACAGGCTCTGCACTACACGCACTCATAACTCCAGCTAATGCCAGACCACGTAACGCACCGAATTTTGTATTCTTTTTTAACAACATTTTTTTAATTTATTGTTTTGATAACGATGCTCAGTCGAGAATCGTTTGGTTTTTCTTTCGATCGTTTTTCTTAGGTAGAAAGTAGCGAGTAGAATGCAGAAAAGCATATTCCTAGCCAAGTCAGCCATCGATTTCGATCCTGCTCGACCTTGGCAATCGTCTCACTATGTTTGAGATTTTCACGTTCAAGGCTGGTTACATCAAAACTAAACTGGGGTTTAGTGGCAGCGTCATGTAATTAAATGATGAAATTAGACACTAAACGTATGAAGACAAAATAAATAACATTGGTGGCTAAAAGTGATGGGGAGTCCGACTGCGAGCACGAGTAAGGCAGGCTTTACCTGTAACCTTATTTCATCATCATCACTAGCTCCGATGATTTAACCATACCACTACTTCACCTTCACATTAGTGACGATGGGGCGGTGGTCAGAGATGACCTTTTCTTCGACCACGGTGCACTGAGCTGGGGTTTGGAAACCGCGTAGCATGAAGTAATCGATTTCCTTTGTTGGTTTATCAGCGGGGCAGGTGAAGTTTGGCCCTTTTTTAGCAATGTTATACCATTGTTCTTTGAATAGAGCGATGGAATCGCTGGTCGGAATGGCATTGAAATCACCAGCTAGAGCGACTGGGTGCTTGGTCGTTTCAAGGGCTTTGAGGAGCGTTTTAATTTGTGGTTGGCGGTGTGCTTCGCTGGTGTAGTCGAAATGGATACTGATGAAAGAGGCTTTCTTGCCTTTGCTGAGCTCTACTACGATTTCTAGTGCGATACGTGGCTCTGCTCCAGCTGCCAGGGGAAGTTTGTGATTTTTCACCTCAAGGATCGGATATTTGGATAAAATCGCTAGGCCGTATTGGCCGCCTTGGAAGTCCATGGATTTGCCAAAGGCGTGGTTCATCTTGAGTTTTTCACCTAAGAACTTTGCTTGGTCAACACCGCCACTGCGGGTGCATGTGTTGTCGACCTCTTGTAATGCGATGACATCTGCTTTCAAGGTGGCGAGCAATGTTGCGGTCTTGTCAAGGTTCATGGTGCCCTCGATGTTACGACCGTGCCGGATATTGTAGCTGGCGAGACGTAGTGATTGAGCCGACAATGGGGCGAGTGTGGCGATGAGAGCGAAAGCGATCGTGAGTAGTTTCATAGAGTTAAATAGGTCATGCGTGTTGGTCTTCTATCAATCATTCTGAGTCACGCGTGAGAGAACGTCTTAGTTGCCATTTATGATGACCGTAGAGGCCGGCTCCGTGGAACATGAGTGGGAAGATCCAGCCGAGTGAGATACCGAAGACCATGTAGGAGTTGAGGCACTTGACTTGTTCTTTGGCATCGCCACCGATCAGGGTCTCAGCTAACCAGGGGCTGAGGTATTCGCGAAACATACAGCCGAGCACAAAGAAGGCCCAGCCGAGGGCTATCGATTTGAGCCAGTTCACACGCTTCCAACCACGGATCAGTGGATAGATTACCGAGATGAGGAGAATGGCGGGGCAAAGAAGATGAATGATGGTGACTCCCATAGCTTGAAGTGATGACTCTATAGGTAGGAGGGAGCTGGAGAGAAGTTATTTCATCGCAAAAATAGGATTGTTACTTCCTAGACACAAAAAAGCTTCGCTATAATAGCAAAGCTTTTTGTAAAAAAATACACCCGAGAGGGATCGAACCTCTAACCCCCTGATTCGTAGTCAGGTACTCTATCCAATTGAGCTACGGGTGCTTTACGCGTTCAGCGTGAACGGCGGAAAAAAACAGTAAATTGAAGAACTTGTCAAGGCAACTTGAAAAGTTAATGTGCAGATCGGCAAAGTTTTTATAAATTATACCAGATAAGTTCAGTAATACAGATTGCCTGAATCTTGGGCAACTACAAGTTGGCTAATTGAGCTATTTGTTATGTTGTTGTACAAGGTTGAAGGCACTTATGAGGGCTTTGAGGCCAGCGATTCCGATCGATGAGTCAATTCCTGCACCCCAGAAGAGTTGCTTCGCATCATGGCATTGGAGTTGGACGTATGCTGCAGAATCGGCGTCAGAGCCGCCACGGATGGCGTGGGAGCGATAGTCGGTCAAGCTGAAGTTCTTTATGCCAGCATTGCCAAGTGCGTGCACGAAGGCGTTAATGGGTCCATTACCGATACCGCTGATCTCTTTGGCTTCGTTGTGGAACTTGATTTGTGCTTTGATGGAAAGCTCGTTGCGTTGACCTGCATTCTGGTCGAGTTCGAAGTCGATCAATTCTAATGGCGAGCTGAGATTAACGAAGTATTCATCGAAGCTGGCTTTGATTTCCGATGCACTAAGTTCACGACCGAGTTCGTCGGCGATCGCAGAAATCTTGGAGCCAACCTGCGGATGCATGGTTTTAGGAAGATCGATACCGTGTTCGCGGTCAAGGATGTAGGCGATACCACCTTTACCACTTTGGCTGTTGATACGAATGATAGCTTCGTAGCTACGTCCGAGGTCTTCAGGATTAATGGTGAGATAGGGGACACCCCACGGGGTTGTTGGGTCTTCTGCCACTTCCTTGGTTCGGCAATCGAGACCTTTCTTGATAGCATCCTGGTGTGAGCCAGAGAAGGCAGTGAAGACGAGTTCGCCTGCGTATGGGTGACGCTCGTGAATGGTCATACGGGTGACACGTTCGTAGCATGAACTAATGGATGAGAGATCTGAAAAATCAAGGCCTGTGTCGATACCATGAGAATTCATGTTGAGTGCAACCGTGACGATGTCGAGGTTACCAGTGCGTTCACCATTACCGAAGAGGGTGCCTTCGATTCGGTCAGCTCCTGCTAAAAGGCCAAGTTCACTAGCGGCTACGCCGGTTCCGCGGTCGTTGTGGGTGTGCAAGCTGATGATGGCGTGGTTGCGGTTCTTCATGTTTCGACAGAACCACTCGATTTGGTCGGCGTGTTGGTTAGGAGTGAACCATTCAACAGTGGCTGGCAAGTTGAGGATGATCTTGTTGTCCTCAGTGGGTTGCCAAACGTCCATCACCGCTTCACAGACTTCGAGAGCGTAGTCGGATTCGGTGTCGGAGAAGCTTTCTGGAGAATATTGTAAGGTCAACTCGGTGCCAGGAAGTGAGTCGGCCATCGACTTCACTAGCTTAGTCCCTTCGACGGCAATATTCTTGATTTTCTCTTGGCTGGCATTACTGAAGGTAACGCGACGCTGTAGTGGAGAGGTCGAGTTATAGAGGTGCACGATGGCAGACTTAGCGCCGTGAAGGGCAGCGAAAGTACGACGAATGAGGTGTTCGCGAGCTTGCACAAGCACTTGGATGGTGACGTCTGCAGGGATGCGGTTTTCCTCGATGAGGCGACGTAAGAAATTGAATTCGGTGTCAGAGGCCGACGGGAAGCCTACTTCGATTTGTTTGAAACCGATACCGACGAGCAGATCGAAGTAATCGAGTTTTTCCTCGATACTCATTGGCATCGGTAGCGACTGGTTGCCGTCTCGTAGGTCTACGCTGGCCCAGATAGGTGCTGATTCTATACTGTGATCCGGCCACTGACGGTCTGGCAATGCGACTGCCTTGGTAGGATGGTATTTGGTGATTTGTTCAGGTTTCATATCCGTGGCCAACACCATAGCTGGCACCCAATGCATGTCGAGTGAGATTTGTTACCTGATACTCTTTCCGCCCTTGCAAGATCAAGGATGGCAGGCATAATACTCCTCAAAATGCGTGTTCTACATTTCATACTTCCTGTTTTAGCAGCTACTTTGGTGCTTCCCTTGCATGCACAGGAGACGAATTTGGCGTCGAATCAAGATTACAAAGATGGCATGCAGGCCTTGTTGTCACGTCTTCCGGCGGTTGCAGCAAAGCGCTTGGAGAAGGCATCGAAGGCTGAAGGACTGAGCGATGAGGAGTATGTGCAGGTGATGTTCCGACTGTGCGAGGCACAAGTGAGGGCACTGCAAGGGAAGGCGGCCGAAGCCACCTTGGCGGATCCTAAGCTGAAGGAGCAAAACGACAGGGCATTTTGGATAGGACAGGCCTATTTTGCTCAGGGGAGGTATAGCGATGCCGCTAAGGCATTCGAACAGGTGGTCGCAGTGGAAAAGCATCCACGCAAGGGATTGGCCTTGGTGGCCTTGTATGAGACCTACACCTCATTAGGCGAAGAGGATAAAGCTTTTGCAGTATTGGAAATGGCTGCCGGCATGGAAACCCGCTCGGTGTTGGCCGACTTACGCTTGGTGGAGGCCTATCTTGATAAAGCGAGCTTAGTGAAGGCACGCACGCTACTTTCTAAAATTAAGCCAGTCAGCATAGGAGATAAGCAAACTTTTACCTTTTTGAATGGCAAGGTCTTATTAGCGGAAAACAAAGCCGAGGAGGCGGAAGCTCAATTTAAGCAATTGCTTGGATTTGTGCGATTGAAGCCAGGCTATAAGGATGCATCCTTGATTGGAATAGCCGATGCCACCGCGGCTCGTGGGCAACACGCTGAGGCAGTTGCGATCGTACTGAAGCAAATCGAGGAGACTCCAGGGTCTTCGGTAATGCACTTGTTGTTCAATCGCGTGATCAGCTGGAGTGATGCTCTGAGCGACACTGAGGCAGTGCAAAAAAAGCTTGGGGAATGGATTGTGCGACCAAAGATCCTTCAGCCAGAGGATGGTGCTGCAACGGATACTGTGGCCACCTTGGAGTTAGAGTTTCCAGATCGTGATGCCTTTTCTCACTACGCATTGTCGTATATTCTTTCCGGAAAAGAGGCGGAAGTCGACAAAATGCGTGCTCTCGAGTTGCTGAACCTGTTTCGTGAAGCACACGCGATGCATAGCTTAAGGACAAAGTCTTGGGTATTGACTGCAAAGCTCTGGGTTGATTTGGAAAAAATAGATGCGGCACTGGCGGCATTGGAAAAACTTGAGAAAGAAGCTTTAACAGTAGATGCAAAAGCTCGTGCGGTGTTCTTGAAAGGGCAAATTCTGGTCGAGCAAGGGGAGGAAGAGAAGGGTATTGCTGAATTCAAGCGATTAGCCAGTGGTGAGCTCAAGGCACTGTCTGAGGAAGCCAAGGTGAATATTGCATTACTGCGCTTAAAGCGCGGGAGCTTGGTAGCGTTCAGCGATATGGCCGCTTCCGTGAAGGACGATGAGATCCGCTTGGGGCTACAGTATGAACGTGCCCTCATTGCACTCGCTCAAGGTGAGAATGCCAGCCGAGAGGGATTGGAGAAATTACTCAAAGAGGCACCACGGCATCACTTGGCAGTGGATACTAAATTAGCTTTAGCGAAGAATTATTTATCTATCCGGCCGATCAATGAAGCCCGCTCAGTAGCCTTGTTAGCATCGTTACAAGGACTGACATTGTATAGTTCTCAGAAAGTGGAATGGATCGAACTACAATTGAGGGTGGCGGTTTTCCAAGAGAAGTGGGATTATGTGGTGAAATATTTTGAAAAAGAAGTGACTGGGGCCGAAAAGGCATCAGCATCGATGCTCTTGTCCTTAGGCGAAGCGTATTACCGCAATAGTGAATTCAACAAAGCCCGCCGTGAGTTTAACAAGGTTTGCCAGCAATATGGTGAATCTCTAAAGGCTGGTGAATCTCCACTGGCTGAGTATGCTTACTTTTTTGCAGGCATGGCGGCTCGAAAAGAAGGTACCCCACAATCTAAAGAGGAGGCCACTGGACTTTTTGAGAAGGCTATTGAGTTTGAGGGAGCCCTTCACATTGAGGCGGTGATCCAGCTTTCGCGCCTGTGGTTAGACTCAGAAAAAATAGTCGAGACTCAGGCATTGATCAATAAGGCTTTAGTGCGTAAGAACCTTGCTAGTAGTACTACTGTCGACCTGAAGATTTTATTGGGCGATGCTCTACATCGCTCGGCACTAAAGGACAAAACCAAGCGAGATGGTTATCAGAAAGCAATTACTCTGTATATGGAAATACTTGCCACACCTAAGTTGTCGGCTGAGTGGAAGAACAGAGTTTGTTACTTGCTAGGTCAGACGCAAGAGAAAATTGATCCTACCAACCTCACTGCCCTCGATTCCTATTTCAAGGTGGTGAACCTTGAGAACCAAAAGAAAAAAGTTCAACCGGTGGAGTGGCAATATTACTACATGGCTGGGCTCCGTGCCGTTGATCTGTTAGAATCGCAAGAGCGTTGGGAAGCTGCAGCTTTGTTGCTAGAAAAGATGGCAGGATACTTCGGGCCTAAGTCTGACCAGTTGCTCGAGCGAGCGAATAAAATTCGTCTTGAGCAGCAAATTTGGTAATTGCTAGGAATTTGCTTTTCTAGCTTCTTCCAACGCTAGAGATTTTCACTTGGTTTCGTCAAGGGGAAAAGGGGGTTGATGGGTCACTGGGTATGTAGCACTAACGTATATCGAAAAGGGTGAACTCATTTATAGGGAGATGTGGATGCAACTAGAATGCACCTTCGATGGCGGCTTCCTCACCTCAGCATTGTTTATGAATTAAGGAGGGAATAGAAGCTCTAGGGACTCTTTCGTTTGACGCGGAGATCCCAGGAGTTATTGCCGACATGCTCCATGCAGGTTAATAGGTGGTGGCCGTCTGGGTGGGCGAGATCCCAGTGTGGGTCTTCGGATTCTTGCCATCCTTCGGTGAGTTTCTTTTCGAGCCATTGCTGTTTGGCGTCGAATGGCTGATGGCTGAGGTGGACGATGATGGATTCGTTAAAACTAACAGTATTGTTGTGATGCAGGTTTCTAGCGAGCGCGGAAAGGTAGTTGGGGAGTGAGTAAGGATGTTTGCTAAAGTAGATGCGGGAGAAGGCTCTAAGCAAGGGTTGCCAACGTTGTGCGAGTCGGAGTTTGAAGCTATTGGCGGAGTCTCTGAAGCGACGTTGTAGCGGGCGACTCGGCATGACGCCGCTGTGCATGTGTTGGAAATCCGCTGTGCCGAAGCGCCCAGCATAAATGGTGTCTTCGTTGCGTGTAGCCATGGCTCCACCACTGTAGACGACGCCTTCCCAGCGGGCGTCTCCAATTTCATTAAAGCGTTCAGGGTGGTCTTCCATCAGCATGGCTTCAGCTTTACCATAGCCACGTTGTTGCTTGAGATAGCACATGAAGCTGGTACGACGTCTGTGCCAGACAAATGCCGCGCCGTGGAAGCCTAACTTGAGGTCGCGTTTTTTAGCACGCCAGCAGAAATCGACATCGTCGCCAGCAATCCAGTATCGTTCGTTAAAGCCGCCGATGAGCTCGAAGGCTTCGCGTTTGATGGTGAGGTTACATCCAGGAAGGTGCTCGGCATCGGTGTCGTTGAGCATGACATGGGTTGGTGCACCTGGTGCTGCAGCTACGATGGCTTCATCGGCATCGAGTGCAAGTGGGGGCAGGTTAGGACCGCCACAGAGGTCGCAGTTTAAATCGTCATAGGCTTTGGCAAGCCAGTAAAGCCAGTCGCGGTCTGGGATACAATCGTCATCGGTGTAGGCAAAGATGTCACCTTGTGCTTGGTTAGCCCCGAGGTTTCGTGCAGCACTCAGTCCTGAATGCTGTTGGTAAATATAGCGGTACTGTGGGAACTGCTCCATCATTTTTACTAGACCATCGTGAGATCCGTCATCGACGATGAGCACCTCGTAGCTCGGGTAGTTGAGTTGATCTAGGAGGTCGAGTGCTGGTCGCAGGCGATCGGCACCATTGTGGACACAGATGATGACAGAGATGTAAGGATAGCGACTCAGTGGAGGTAACTTTACTTGCTGTGCAACGACTTCCAATGAGTGTTTTGGCTGGTCATTACGGTCGTTGAGACCAAAGCTCCAATCGGGTACGGTTTTGCCGCCATTTCTCCAATTGTCTGACCAGGCAAAGACGGTTGCGCCGGCGGTGCCAGCGGCACGCATTTGCTGAAGCTGCCAGCCTAGAACTTCCGCTTGGCGTTCATCGCCATTGCGGTCGGTGTCCATACCGAACTCCGATATCATCACAGGCCTATCGCCCGCGACGTGTTGGAGGTGGTTGAGATAGTTTTGTAGCTTTGCTTTTTCTTCGAGGTAAACGTTGATCGCAGTGAAGTCCGCCATCGATGGCTCAAGGTACTCAGAAGTTGGGAAGCTGCTGTAGGCGTAGAGCAGGTGAGGGTAGTGGTCGCGGAGGTCTTCGATGAGATCATCGAGCGCTTGTCGTGTGCGAGCATAGCCTTGCCAGCGGGCAATGTCGGCAGGGATTTCGTTAGCCAGGTAAATAGCCGCCACTGCTGGATGGCAGCCCCATTCGCTGAGTTCGCGTAAAAAGCTTATCCTACCCTCCTGCCAAAAGGTGTCGCCACCGTCTCCGATGAAGACTCGGTGCCATTGCCAAGGGACTCCAATGAAGAGTAGCAGATCGTGTTCTAATGCAGCTTCTAGTAGTTGAGGGCTAGGCGGGTCGTAGATCCTGACTGCTTGGAACCCAGCTTGTGCGATGGACTCAAAGTCTTCGAACACATCTGGATGAGGAAGGGGGAAGGGGCCGTATGTGACCGATTTAATCCAGACACGTTGGCCATCGATACAGAAGAATTTTCCGTCGATAGACAAGCGGTTGTGTGGATGATTTGGCATGACTTTCTTAGGGCTGAAGGTGCTCTAAGTTAAGTCTGTCGGCAAGACGAAAAAAGCCCTCGTCATCAGACGGGGGCCTATATTAGAGGAGGAATAGTATTCGATTAGTATTTCTTCATGGGGCAGCCGCCTTTTGGGTTGGCTTTACCTTTACTACATCCACAATCGCCTTTGCAGCCCTTAGAGCGGCCGCAACCTTTTCTACCCTTACCATGGCCACCCGCGATGACTTCTTTGATCGGGCAGGGTGCTTGTAGGATGAACTGGATGCCATCGTCGGTCTTTGCCATGCTAGCAAAGTAGCCATTTTCTGACTCCGTTACGTGGTCGAGCATGAATTTGAAGTATTCATCTGAGAAGTATTTCTTCTCACGCTTGGCACGTTTTGTTTCTTTCACTTGGCGGATTTCAAGGCATGCCTGACGGGAGATGTAGGCGAGGCCATTACCTTCAGTACCATTTCCAGCAGCAATGGCATTGAAGGCAAGATCTTGTCCGAGCTTCTTGCCCTTAGCTTGGCATTCTTGTAGGAATGCTTTGGAGTTAGCCATCCATAGGACGTCATTTTTTTCGTCCATGTGGAGGATTATTTCTTTATCTCTCATCTTTTTCGGCATTCTCAATGGCGTCATCAGTCTAGAGCCATCGTCTAAGCGTTCTATCTTAAACATGAATCCTGACATGGGCTGGAATTGCTTCCAGATGGGGTTGATGCCTTTGATACGGCTACACACATGTAATTTTGGGAAAGTATATTCTTTATGAACGGGGCAGCTTTCTCGCTTGGTGTCATCTAGTTTGACCGCGAGGGAAAGTTGAAGTTGAAGTTGATTTGCTACATCGCCCCAGTTGGAATCTTGGGTGATGGCTTTTTCTGGCCACTTGACCATTTTTTCCATGTGTTCGCATTTCACTTCAGCGGCGAGGGCTTTGGTTATAGCGACCGCTTGGCGGTAATCGAGTTGCAGATCGAGAGCCATGTCAGTGCCTTCTGGGGCAAATTGAGTCACTCCGAACGGTTTAGCTTTTTCTCCAAAATGCGATAGCAGGCCCTTGTTGGAGCCACCTGTTTGGAGGTACATTTTGTTGGTCCAGTGATCTTGGTTAAACTTAGCACTACGGCCGTAGGCAACGATTTGGTCAGCCCCTAGGATGGTGAGCACCTTGGTGAGATCGAGTTCCTTGGGGATGCATTGGTTACCATTTGCTCTAGCGGTGGCGAGTAAATCATTTCCTAACTTGGCGATTTTACTGAGGTCATTTTCGACATTGCTGGCCATGAAGAAGGTCCCGTCCATATCGAGTTTTTGGGTTACATTTTGTAGGTTGGCCTGGGCCTGAACCAATGGAAGCCCGAGAGCTGTCGCAGTTGATGCTATGAGGAAACATTTTTTCATCGATTCGGATAATAGGAAATGACTCCTATTGTACAACTTAAGAAATGATATTGGACTATGCGGAATTAGGTCAAAATACCGAATAACTGTTCTCAAGGTCAATTTTACAATGTTTTACAATGTTTTTTTTGAAAGCGTGTTATGTTGAGTTGTTAAAAATATGTTTTAACATAAAAGAATAATGAATATGAAAATAAAAATAGTATTACTAATTAGTAGTTTCAGTTTTATCTTACCAACGATGGCGGAGGTTAAAGTGAATGGGCATCTTATCCCAAAGGATAGTAAATCTGCGTTGGATTTCAGAGGTGAAATTGATGATGTGCCATTATCTTTGATTGGCCTGCAATATAGTAAGACAGCTGATAAATTAAAAAATTGTAAAACTTATGAGGAATTACGTGACACACTGAAAATCGTTATTGAGGAGGTACGAGCAAGTGGCACCTGACGGCCTATTACGAGCGCCCGCAGTTGCAGGCTCGCATTGATCCGCACTCACCTTATCCTTGGCGAAGTGAAAGAAGCTGAAAATTTATTGGCTTTATTATAGAGTTAACAGGCAAGGTAATGCCCTCTCTATAAGTGATTGATTAACTCAGTCACAGAGATGCAAAAGCACAGACTGTGCTGAAAGATAGAGGGGAGAAAAAAGTGAAGTGAATAATCGTACGAAATTTTATTTTAGTAGATGACGAATTGCTATAGCTGGTGTAAACTTTCGAAGAAAATTTAACATCTTATGAAAATTAAATCATTAACACTTATTGGCGGCATGTTCTGTGCCATGGCTTCTGCATCACTCTCAGCTCACTGCCAGGTCCCTTGCGGAATCTATGCGGACGATAATGTCTTTGCTGGCATGATGAAGGACGTGGACACAATCGAAAAGGCGATGACGAAGATCAACGAAGGCAAAGAGTCGATCAATCAACAAGTCCGTTGGGTCAATAACAAGGAGTCACACGCTCAGTCGATCCAAGACACTGTGGCTAAGTATTTCCTGGCTCAGCGCGTGAAGACTACAGAAGCTGAAAAGTCACCAGCGACGTATCAGGCCAAGTTGGTTTTACTTCACCAGATCACTGTTCACGCGATGAAGTGCAAGCAGACAACGGACCTTCAGAATGCTGCGGCATTGAAGAAGGCTATCACCAGCTTTAAGGCTGCATACGAAGGTAAAGCTGTAAAGGCTGCGGCTCATGGCCACACACATGCCCCTGGTGCTGGTCATAAGCACTAAGGACTGATTCTATAAACTTCAATGGCCCGCAGCACAGATGTGTTGACGGGCCATTTTTGGCGGTAAATTTTAGAATTTTTTACGTCTGTCGTGTGCTTCTTTTAGCTTGCCCAAGAGGGCTTGATTGAGCTTTTTTTGGCGATCAAGATCTTTCTTCATGGCTTCGTTACTTCCTTGCGCAGTTTTCAGTTCACGAGCAGAGAGGTCCCTACTTTTTTGAGCTGAGGCAAGGTCGCGGCTAAGTTTACCCGTGTCTTGAGATTGGTGTTTTAGGGTGGCGTAGCTACGTGTCAGTTTTACGTATTTGTTGTTGAGGTCATTGAAGTCGCGGAGCTTGCACTCGAGGGCTTTGTAGTCGCGGGCTAGCTGGGTGTGCTGACGTTTGAGATTTGCTGAATCACGAAGCTTGCACTTGAGGGCTTCGTAGTCGCGTCCTAGTTGTGTATGCTTACGTTTGAGGTCGTTGAAGTCGCGAAGTTGGCATTCGAGATTGTGATAATCGCGGTCGAGTTCAGTATTTTTACGTTCGAGCTGTATGTGGCTTGCGGCGAGGCCGTCGTGATTATTCTTTAGCTTGGTGTAGTTTGCAATGAGATGCTTGTAGTTGATGGCCAATTGTTTTTGTGACTTCATCAACGCGAGTGCTTCATTGTGCTTTTTATAGGCATCTTTACTGGCTTTACGTGCGGCGTCTTGCTCATCGAGAGCGATCTGTTGTGATTTTTCAGCGGTGGCAATCTGGCTGCTAGCGAGGCGTTTTCGACGAGTCACTTGGTTTCCCTCAAGTTCGATCTGGCGCTGCCTTTTCTTCAAATTGAGCTGTTCTGTCACGAGGGTTTTGCGTTTGGCATCGAGTTTGGAGTCTTCTTTGTCGATAGCGGAGAGTCTGAGGTCGAGTGCTTCAGCTTGTTGATCGAGCTGGCCCTGGCGACTTTGTTGAACGGTGAGAGTATTCTCCTTATGCGTTGAGTAGGTTATACGGCCTTGTTCGAATTGGTTTTGTTTGTCAGTTAGCTCAGCATTCTTGTTAGCGAGTTGCTGTTCTGCTTGCTCAAGTCTTTGGGTGCGTTCAGCAAGGAGATCTTGTGAGTCACAACTCATCAAGGCAAATACAGCGAGCGAAAGGGTGAGTGGTAGTAGTTTCTTCATGTTGCTTAGTTGGACTGGCTGGGCTGAGGGATTATTCGTTTTTTCTTTATTGTGTTCCTGCTAGCTCAGTGTTTGCTGGTCCGATGATATGGGGAGAGCTTGTTGGGTTCGCATTGGTGATGGCTGCTGGGCAGTTTGCACCTGGGCCGGATATGTTGCTACTGACACGGACAGCATTAGCCGATGGCAAGATGGCAGGCTGTGCGATGGCGGTTGGTATTGCTTCGGGGTTGGTTGTGCATGCGTCGTTGGCAGCCTTTGGTATGGCATTTTTGTTGAAGCAGCACAGAGGCTTAGAATCGACGATGAAGGGTTTGGCAGCCGGGTACCTACTTTGGTTGGCTGTGATGATTTGGCGGTCATCTTATCGCGACGCGGAAGAGTTTTTTAAAAAAGGAAAGCAACGCGCCCATTCCTTGTTCAACTATTGGACCAAGGGGCTGATGTGTAATCTTCTGAATGTGAAGGTATTGGTGTTTCTTTCCACCGTGATGTTGCCCTTCTTGCAGGGAGAACATCCGAGCTATTGGCCTTGGTTATTAGTGGCTATTGTGGTGGGCGAGGGAATGCTGTTGTGGTGTGTCTGGGTGGGATTACTCAATGTCACGATAGTTAGAAAGCTCTATCGCCGTTGTTGGCGGTGGGTGGACCGAGTGTTTAGCTTTACCTTGGTTATTTTGGCCGGCGTATTGATCACCTCCCCAGGGTCCTAAACTTTAATATATTATCAAGGTCGCTTAGACAGTTGGGCAAATTTATAGGCCAAACTTGGTCAGATGGAACTAAGTGGCCATAAATTTATAAAAAAAGGAGCCTTTAGTTAAAAATGTCTTGCATAATTGGTCAAAATATCTGAATCAACCCGCCCTATGGCAAAGAAATCGTGGATCGCACGCAACGAGCGTAAGAAGAAGGTAGTAGCAAAGTATGCAAAGCTACGTCAACAACTCAAAGATGAAAAAGACTATGTAGGACTCAGCTTGCTTCCACGCAATGCGAGCCCACACCGTGTCGTTAATCGCTGTGAAGTAACAGGCCGTCGTCACGGTTTCCTTCGCCGCTTTAAGCTTTCACGTATCGCTTTCCGCGAACTTGCATCACACGGAATGATTCCGGGTGTGACCAAGTCAAGCTGGTAAGTTTAAAGTCTCTAGATCTTTGCAGAAACTTTGAAGCGTTAGTTGGTTCATACCCAGCTAACGCATCTGCTGTTTAGAAAAATGCCAATTTACGAATACATTTCAGAAAACCCAGGCGTAGTGGGCAAATCTTGTCGCAATTGCTCCCGTGGTTTTGAATTGTTTCGTCCAGTGAGTCGCCCAGCTCTTGAGGTTTGTCCGACCTGCCGCAATCCGGTAAAGAAGCTGATTAGCAATGTAAGTAAGCCGAATGCGGCACGAGGCTTCTCGATCAGTGATGCGAAGTCAAAAGGCTTTCAAGTGTTAAAGAAACAGGATAAAGGCACTTACGAAAAGATGTAAGCCTGCGAAATCACCCCTTATTTACCCACCTACATTTACTTTTAAGATGGAAATTCCATCATTTCCCATTGATAGAGGAAATACATCCTTGATTAATAGCTCTCTAGAGAGATAGATTGATCACTTGATCAGATCCGCCCAATAATAGAACAATGGGTCTGTGAACTAATATGACAACAGAGATAGAACCTTACAGTATGATGCAGCCCTTGTTGGCTGCGAGTGGAAAAGTGATTGAACTTGAATGGCTGACGTCATGGGATATAGTCATTTTTTGTTCTTCTTTTGTTCTCTTACTTCTATTGAATGCCTATTTCGTGGCCTCTGAATTTGCGATTGTAAAAGTAAGGCCATCACAAATCGATACGTTGGCTACGACTAAACCTGCAAAGGCAGCACGTGCTCGTCGGGTGGTAGATAATTTAGATGCATACCTTTCTGCAAATCAGCTAGGTATAACATTGGCTTCATTGGGATTGGCAGTATTTTGTGAGCCATACATCACAAAGTTCATTTTGGCGATTTTTGGCCTAGGATTTAAATCTTGGTTTGACGTTGATTGGTTTGTGCAAGGCTCAGCAATCGCCGATGTTTTAGACAAAGTTGTGCCCTGGGTTGTGTTGGCCTTCTTCACTATTTTCCACGTGATTGTTGGTGAATTGATTCCCAAAGCTATCGCTATTCGTAAGCCATTGAATGTCACAATCGCCTTGGCTCCTTCACTACATGTCTTCTACCTCATATTCTACAAGACAAAGGTAATACCTATCTTGAATGGGTCAGCCAACTGGTGCTTGAAGCATGTTTTCAAAGTTGCACCGGTCAGAGAAGGTGAACATGTGCATTCTTCTGAGGAGCTTGCTTTATTGGTATCTGAGTCAGGTGACCAAAAAGAAGTGACTGATACCGAACGCGAAATCTTGATCAATGCTCTAGAACTCAATGACATCTATGTGAAAGATGTGATGACTCCGCGCAGCCATGTGGTGATGCTGGATGTGAACTTGCCATTCGAGGAGAACCTCAAAATAGCAAGTGAGACTAAGCACACCCGCTTTCCATTGGTGAAAGGGCACCTCGATAACACGGTGGGTTTGATTCACATTAAGGATATTTTGACTCTTATAGGGAAAGAGGATAAGAGCCTAGTAGGTATTCAGCGCGAAATTAAAGCGGTGCCGGAAACGATGCCACTTGATGTGTTGCTTAAGTTTTTCCAGAAAGAGCACGAGCACCTTGCGATGGTGGTGAACGAATTCGGTGATCCTGCTGGATTGGTGTTCCTCGATAACGTAATCGAAGAATTGGTGGGGGATATCCAGGATGAATTCGATGACGAAGATGAGCAATTCACACGTCTCAATGAAGCGGAATTTGTGGTCGATGGCAGTATGACTTTAAACTTACTGGAAGATTATGTTCCAGAACTTGATTTAAATGGAGGAGACGTGACCACTATTGGTGGTTATATCACGCAGAAGCTTGAGCGATTCCCGGAAGCCAACGAGCTATTGCACGTGCTTGGCTTTGAGCTTTCTATCCTCTCTGTCGATGAGCACAAGGTCGGCCAAGTCAGATTCCGTAAGATGAGTGATGAAGAGATGGTTGAGGTGGTCGACGAAGGGGCTGCGTAAGCTATTTTACTTGTTGAAAAGCTATGCCAAAATGTTGACATAGCTGTTCATTTGATTACGCTACTCGCATGTCTGAAAAAGCCAGCCAACTACGTAGTTTACTTCTTGAGAAGTCAGTCAGGACGGGAGAATTCACACTCGCTTCTGGTAAGACCTCAGACCTATACATCGACTGTCGCGTCACTGCGATGCATTCACAAGGTGCAGCACTGGTAGGATCTGTCGGTTGGAAGGCTGTGCGTGAGCGTATTCAAGCTGAAGGACTCGATATCCAATGCATCGGCGGCATGACGATGGGTGCAGACCCAATCTCACTTTCTGTGGGCATGGCTTCAGCTCAGGAAACGCCAGATGAAATGATTCAGCCATTTACCGTGCGTAAAGAGCCTAAGGGCCATGGTCGTGGTAGACGTATTGAAGGAAACTTTAAGTCGGGTGATAACGTGGTTGTGGTTGATGACGTGATCACAACTGGTGGATCTACAATCCAAGCGATCGATGCCATCGAGGCTGAAGGTGGCACTGTAAAGTTCGCTCTCGTATTAGTAGACCGCGAAGAAGGAGGCCGGCAGGCAATCGAAGCTCGCGGCATTCCTGTCGTGGCTCTCTATTCACGTAGTTCATTGCTAGGTTAAACGATTATGATTCCAGAAGGTAAAGTCATTAAGCAGCCGAAGGAGGCCTTGAAGGAGCATTTTGGTTTCGATGATTTTCTGGATGGTCAGGCAGAAGTCGTCGACAACATCCTTAGCGGATGCGATGGGCTAGTGGTCATGCCGACGGGTGGCGGTAAGTCGCTCTGTTACCAATTGCCTGCATTGTGCCTCCGAGGGGTGACTATTGTGGTAAGCCCTTTGATTGCCTTGATGAAAGATCAGGTCGATGCCTTGGTTAGGAAAGGTGTAGCCGCTACGGTCATTAACTCGACTCTTTCACCTGACGAACAGCAACAGCGTATTCAGGCGATGCGTCGCGGCGATTACAAGCTGGTTTATGTGGCTCCCGAGCGCTTCAAATCTTCGAGCTTTATGCGTGCGTTGGAGGACGTTGAAATTTCACTCTTCGCGGTTGATGAAGCTCACTGCTTGAGCCAATGGGGACATGATTTTCGTCCCGATTATATGAAGCTGGGTAAAGCTTTGGAAGCGATGGGCAAGCCTCAGTGCATAGCGTTGACGGCTACTGCAACTCCGGTGGTGCGCAAGGATATTCTTGAGGTGCTCAGGCTGACTGAGCCATTCGAAATGATCAGCGGATTCACTCGTCCTAACTTGTCACTGGCGATCACGCCAGTGGAAAAGGTGCACCAGAAGTACGCTCGAATCAAGAAGGTGGTGTTGGAGCACAAAACGGGGATCATCTATTGTGCAACCCGTAAGCGAGTGGAAGAAGTGGCAGAACATCTCCACGAAATGAATGTATCCTGTGTTGCCTATCATGGTGGCATGAGTGATAGCGAACGTAGTCGAACGCAGAATGATTTTATTTCAAAAAAAGCAGATGTGGCGGTGGCGACCAATGCTTTTGGTATGGGGATCGACCGTTCAGATGTGCGCTTTGTAGTACATTTTGAAATTCCTGGCAGTGTGGAGGCATATTACCAGGAGGCTGGCAGAGCGGGACGTGATGGCGAAAGTGCAGTGTGCGAGATGCTGTTCAACTACGCTGACACTCGAACGCAGGAATTTTTCATTGAAGGAACCAATCCTAACTACGCTACTATTGCTGCGATATACCAGCACTTGCAAAACCAAGCCGATAAGGAATTTGAGATTCACCAGACGATGGATCAAATCAAGATAGGAGCGGCAGTTAAAAATGGTATGGCGGTGGGCTCTGCCCTTTTTGCTTTGGTAAAAGCCGGCTACATCGAACGCTTCGATGTGCAGGGCACTCGCACCAAGGGGACACGACTGCTCAAGCCTGAGGTGATGACCAGTCAGTTACAAATCGACCGCAAGGCACTGGAAGAAAAAGAGCAACGCGATAGAGATAAATTGAATGGCATGGTTGATCTCGCCTATTCAAAGATTTGTCGTCAGCAATGGATCTTAGAATACTTTGGTGAGCCCAATGCCCATACTTGCGGGAGTTGTGACATCTGTGTTGGAGCTGAATCTAGCACTCGTCGTAAGCCAACTGAGTCCGAGCATTTGATCATTCGTAAAGCTCTTAGTGGGGTGGCCCGAATGAGCAAGAAGACGGCTAATGGCTGGGAAGCAATTTTTGGCCGTGGTCGAGTGGTGCAGATGCTATCGGGGAGTAAATCTCAAGATATCCTGCGTTGTCGTTTAGAGCAGCTGACGACTTATGGAATTCTCAAGGATCAAGGAACTGCATTTATTAATGGACTTTTTCGCAGTTTGTTAGAAGGAGGATTGGTCTGTATCCAGAAGAAGGAATACCCATTGCTCACACTCACGGCAAGAGGTGAGAAAGCGATGAAAGGGGATACCAACTACATGATTTCTTGGCCTGAAGATAAGGCGAGTTCTGGTACTAAAGATGGAGCCGTGGAATTGGATGATATGGGCTTCGACACCAACCTTTATCAAAAGCTGAAGGACGTGCGTGATTCGATAGCGAAACGTGATAATGTCCCGGGCTACGTGGTTTTTGCAAACAAGACTTTAGAGCATTTTACCCGATTGCGTCCATGTAATGAGGAGCATGCAATGCGGATCAAAGGGGTTGGTCAAGTGAAGGCAGAGAAGTATCTCGATATGTTCCTGCGAGTGATTAAAAACCACGCGGCTGGCTTGTAGCAGGGCCAAATAGAAATGTTTGTTCTTTATCCACTGATTGTTGGAGGTGTGATTTGGTGGATATGAATGAATGGCCTGGTCATTGTGGGTGAGACGTAGAAATGTAAATTTATTGAGCTTTGAGACACATTGGTTGAATTTGGGTCGTACATAGGGTAAGTGTGATTATGAAACAGAGATATTTAAAACGGTTAACTAGCATGATGCTAATGGGCAGCGTGTTGAGCGCAGTGGCGGAGGAGAAGAAAAAGAACGTGTTGTTTATTATTGCGGACGACCTGACTGCGCGGGCACTTTCATGTTACGAGAACAAGGCGTGTAAGACCCCGAATATTGATAAATTGGCATCCCAGGGGATTCGCTATACGCACACGTATTGTCAGTTCCCGGTGTGTGGCCCATCGCGTGCTTCTTTCATGTCAGGTTATTATCCATTGGGTAGCGGAGCGATGGGGTATGCGAGTGGTCGCAAGGAGATTGGCGATCGATTGACGTGGACGCAGCACTTTCAGAAGAATGGCTATCACACTGCGAGAGTGAGTAAGATTTACCATATGGGAGTCCCAATTGATATCTACAAAGGGACAAATGGCACGGATGATGCTCCATCGTGGGATGAGCGTTATAACGTGAAGGCTGAGGAGATGTATATGAAGGGTGAGGGTGAGATGTTAGAAAGGAACCCAGATGGCAAGAAGTCAGTGAAGTTAGGCAACTACTTACAATATGTTAAAGGCGGGGAGAAGGACGAGTTGTATGCGGATGCATTGGCAGCGGATAAGGCGTGTGCGTTATTGAAAGGGTATAAGCAGGCGATGAAGAAACCGTTTTTCTTGGCGGTGGGGTTTGTGCGTCCACACGTTCCTTTTGTGGCACCGAAGTCGTATTTTGAGCCGTATCCGACAGATAAGATTGTGATGCCAGAGAAGGTTAAAGGGGATCATGATGATATTCCAAAGCGCGGGATGGGGCAATTTACCAGTGGGCAGAGGCAAATTAACCCGATGCAGGAGAAGAAGGCTGTGGCCGGATACTATGCAGCAGTAGCCCACATGGATGCTCAAGTAGGTAAGGTGTTAGCGACATTAAAAGAACAGGGATTGGAGGATGATACGATTGTGATTTTCACCAGTGACCATGGGTATCATTTGGGCGAGCACAATTTTTGGATGAAGATTAGTGTGCACGAAGAATCTGCGAGAGTGCCCTTGATTATAAAGGTGCCAGGGAAGAAGGCGGCGGTTTGTCACAGTTTATCAGAGTTGGTAGATTTGTACCCAACGATTAGTGAGGCTTGCGGTTTGGATATCCCTAAGAATATTCAAGGCAAGAGCTTGGTGAAGACGTTTGATGATCCAGAGTTTTCACTAAGAAGTGGGGCGTTATCGATGAACTACAAAGGAATGTTGCTGCGCACGAAGGAGTGGGCCTACTTGGAGTATTCGAACGGTAAGGAGGGTGCTGAACTTTATAATATGGTTCATGACCCGCAGCAATTTACAAATTTGGTAAAGGATCCAAAGCATGCGACGACATTAAATAAATTGAATAAAATGCTAGATGATAAGAAGCAATGGATCATGCAGTCTGACATTAGAAAAGAACGTGCAGCGAAGAAAGAAAATCGTTAGATCCTCTATGACGATCTACGATTTTTCTTTCACTCTGCGTGTAGAATTAGTCGAAATATTCGACCATCAATTGACCTTCCGAACTCAGCTTTTGAGGACGTTACTAGAGTAGCAAGGAGGAGAGATGATCCGATTAAAATGAGACAGCTATTACAATAAAATAAGCCCTTTCTTCATAGTAAAGAAAGGGCTTATTAGAGAGCAAGGGCTACTTATTTATAAGAGTCCGGCGATGACGAGAGAGACGATGGCCATGACATTGATGGGCCATAGGTGTCCTTGAACGGGTCGCCAACAATACAGGCATTGTGGACGTCTGAGCCTTTACCACCGAGGTTGCCTTCTTCGACATACTTCTTAGCATTGTCCCAAGCTCCACCAGCATTCGACATCATGAGGGCCATCAGGACACATCCTAACAAAGCTCCGATTAAGGTGCCAGTGAGAGCGATCGTTCCACTAAGACCGATGATGTTGAAACCAAAGCCGACAACAAGTGGCGTACCGACCGCTAACAAGGCTGGCATTATCATGCGTTTAGTGGCAGCGGCAGTGGCGATGTCGATACACTTATCGGTCTCGGGTTCTGCTTTGCCTTCGAGAAGCCCTGGGATTTCTCTAAATTGGCGGCGAATCTCATGGATCATTTTAAATGCAGCGGCCCCCACAGCGTTCATGGTGATAGCACCATTGAGGAAGGGTACGACACCGCCGATGAAGAGACCAGCGAAGAAGGTGGCAAGCACGCGATCGTCAGTGAGGTCGAAGTCTTTGACTCCAGTTTTTTGAATGAAGGCAGTGATAAGAGCGAGTGCTGCAAGTGCGGCTGCGCCGATGGCAAAGCCTTTTCCGATAGCGGCTGTGGTGTTCCCGACTGCGTCAAGACCATCTGTGATCTTACGAATTTAGTCTCCCGTCTGAGCCATCTCCGCAATGCCACCCGCGTTGTCAGCCACTGGGCCGTAGGCGTCAATGGCCATGGTGATTCCCACAGTTCCTAGTATTCCTACTGCGGCCAGTCCTACTCCATAGAGTCCTGCCACACTGAAGGAAATGAGAATAGTGGCAGCAAGTGCGATGAGTGGAATAGCGACAGATACTAAGCCGATAGAGAGGCCTGCGATCATCACAGTGGCGACACCCGTTTTACCTTGTTCAGCAATGTGACGCACAGGTTTACCACCTGTGTAATACTCGGTGACGAGGCCAATGATGATGCCAGATACAGCACCGACGAGGACCGCGATTGCTGGATTACGGTTGAATCCAAAGAAGCTACAGACTCCGAAAGCAGCCCCGATATAAATCACCGCAGAGCCGATTGTTCCTATACGAAGAGCGGAGGCAGGATCTCTAGAAGACATCAGCTTTACCAGTAGGATGCCTAGTAGTGAGCAAACAAGGCCGACTGTAGTGAGAGCGAGAGGCAAAAACATGAGTTGGGTGAACTGGTCAGCATTGGCTCCCACTTTATCGAGTAAATTTTGACCAGCTCCGGTGACATTAGCGGCAGCCACGCCAGCAATGGCGATTGTGGCAATTTGAGCACCACAGTAGGATTCGAAAATATCTGATCCCATTCCGGCGACATCGCCCACGTTGTCGCCCACATTATCGGCACCTACAATGATGGCCATCGATTGCGGAAGGTCGATCACGTTGGTATTGAGGGCGACTAGGGCAGTGGCAATGTTGGAGCTCGAGGACTGGGTGAGAATGGAAATCCCGATACCCACCGCTAGAAAGAGAAGCATTCCAGCAAAGGGGGTATTGGCTAGTGATTCGAGATTGATTTGTTCTGCCACCGAGGTGAGGCCACGTTTGAGGTAGTCGATTCCTAAGAATAGCAAGCCAAAGCCACCAATGGCTTTACCGATGGAGCTCCACTTACCGTATCCTAGCAGCTGAAGGATGGCACCTGCAAAGATGATGCCAAGCGAGGCTGTTCCTAATTGGATCTTAATTCCAATGAGGGCGACGATCCAGCCGGTGATAGTGGTTCCAATATTAGCACCAAAGATGACGCCCAAGGCTTGCTCAAAGCTGAGTAGACCAGCTCCAACAAAACCAACAGCAGCTACTGTGGTGGCGCTGGACGACTGAATGAGTACGGTGACCGAGGCCCCTGTGGCGACTCCTTGGAGTGGGTCTTGGTTGCCCGTGCTAACCAAGGCTGGAGCGTGTTACCAGCCAAGGCATTGAGAGCGGTGTCATGACTTTCATTCCAAAGAGGAAGAGTGCGAGACCGCCGAGAGCATATAGAATGATTTCTTTCATCACCTATCAGTCTAGCAAATTGATTTAGGAAGCTCAAGTAGGAGGAATCAGAGGTGGGGCGGCTTATGTTGACTTTTTTTTGAGGCAGGGGGTGGCTACTAATTTTGCATTAGGGAAAGAGCTTCCTTACGGACTAGTTGTTACTGAGGTTCTATCTTTTTATGGGGTAACTGGTGAAGTGGTTCAGGTGGTAGAACGGTATGGTAAGTCTGGATATATTTCAGCCACAGTCGAAGGGAACAAGGTCATAGGGTTTAACGAAAAATTGGGGGACGCGGTTTTGGCTGACTTTAGCTCTATTGAATGATTTCTCTATTGCCAGTCAGCTTGTGTCTTTCTAGTTTAAGCCATGGAAACGCTTCGAGTGATGGGACTAACTGGCGGGATTGCTACTGGCAAGTCGACGGCGAGTGCGATGATTCGGGAGCTTTGCCCTGAAGCGGTGATTTTTGATGCGGACGCCTGTGTGAAAGAACTTTACCGTTCCGTGGAGTTATTGGGGCAGATTGAGCAAAAATTTGGGCAAGAAGCGGTGCGCGATGGAGTACTGAACCGTGACTACATGCGAGGCTTAGTGTTTGATAACGCTAAGGTTAAGCAAGAGTTGGAGCAATTGGTGCATCCGCTGGTGCGAAAAGAATGTCTTGCATTGTTGTCGGAAGCAAAGCAGAATCCCTCAGCGACATTGTTCTTAGCTGATGTTCCTTTACTCTTTGAGGGGGGATTTCACTTTGGTCAGGAGTTAAATTTGGTAGTTGCCGTTTCGCGAGCCACTCAGATTTTAAGACTAAAGCAACGCAACGGGTTCGATGACGCAACGGTTTCTGCCATTCTTGAGGCACAACTTCCTATCGAGGATAAAATTCATCGAGGAGACGTCGTGTTTTGGAATGAGGGGCCACCGGAAGTGTTGAGATCACAGATTCAACGCTTCTTGAATCAGATACATATAATGAACGAAGAAACATCTATAGACGACATGAACGCGGATTTTGAGAAGGCCAAGCAGGCTGACGCATCCGCAGAGAAGAATCCCACCACTGAGACTGAGAAAGTCACTGAGGTCACAGCAGAGGCCAATGCACCTGCGTCACCCACTGAAGAAGTCCAGCCAGTGGTAGAGCAAGCAGCACCTGAGCCAGAAAAGCCAAGCTATGACATCCCTGCGAAGGTTGATATCAATAAGCTTCGTGAACTTCCGCTCGCTGAACTTTACACAATTTTAGAAGCCCTACCGGTAAGAATTCAGGCCAACTCGACGAAAGCTCAGTTGGTGTACGACATTTTGACTTTCTACGGAAAAGAAGGATGTGAGATTTCTGGATACGGAGTGTTGGAGCAAGCTAAGGAAAACTATGGCATGTTGCGCGACCCGAAGCGTTCGTTCAAGACATCGCAGGATGACATGTATGTCGGTGGTGAATTTATCAAACGCTTTGGGCTCAAGCCAGGCAACAAGGTGATGGTAAAAATCCGTGCACCTCGTCCGCGCGACAAGTATCTTTCAGCGTCAGAAGTGATCACAGTGGAAGATATTCCAGCAGACGATTTTGATCCAGGTAAGCCATTTGAAAAATTGACTCCATTGTTCCCTGAAGAGCGCCTCATTCTCGACAACGGGATAGCAGGTGGCAAAGCGGTGCGCATCGTTGATTTGGTAGCACCACTTGGAAAAGGGCAACGCGGATTGATCGTAGCTCCACCACGCGGTGGTAAGACGATCCTTCTCAAGCAGATTGCGAAGTCGATCGCAGCGAATCACCCAGAGGTTCATCTTATTGTGATGCTACTAGATGAGCGTCCTGAGGAAGTTACAGATTTTGAAGAGACAGTGGATGCGGATGTTTTCGCTTCTACCTTTGATGAGCCAGCACTACGTCACGCTCAAGTGGCAGATCTTGTGGTCGAGCGTGCTAAGCGTCTGGTTGAGCAGAAGAAGGATGTGGTCATTCTTCTCGACTCATTGACCCGTCTTGCACGTGGTCACAACAACGCCCAATCCGGTGGGCCGATTGGTTCTGGTGGACTTAACCAAAATGCGATGCAGAAGAGCCGTAAGTTCTTTGGCACAGCACGAAATGTTGAAGAAGGCGGCTCGTTGACCATTTTGGCAACGGCATTGATCGAAACCGAATCTCGTATGGACGAAGTGATCTTTGAAGAATTCAAGGGCACAGGTAACATGGAGATCCGTCTCGACCGAGAGCTCGCAGAGCGTCGTATCTACCCAGCCATTCATATTCCACAGAGTGGCACACGCAATGATGATCGCCTCTATCATCCTGAAGAGATGAACAAGGTCATCGAAGTGCGTCGTCACCTTGCTGCATTACCAGTAGGTGAAGCTGTTGAAGTGATGTTAAAACAACTGGAAGGCACTCAGAACAATGCCGAATTTCTCATGCGAGGCCTACGTTAATTTAATTTTTTTACTCAATGATTGATAATAAAAATGATCTAAAATCTTACCTCGGTGGTTTAGCCCCTGAATTTTGCGGGATGGACCTCGAGGCAGATAGTTTACACCGTTATGGTGATCGCTTATGCCTCATCCAATACACCGATGGTGAGCAACACAGGTTGATTGACCCATTGGCGTGTGACGACATGACATCTTTGCAGGAGAGCCTTGCGAAGAGCCAGATTTGGATGCATGGAGCAGACTATGACATGACCCTCATGCGTAAGGCCTGGGACATGGTGCCACAGTTAATTTTTGATACGCAGATTGCGTCTCGTCTTGTGGGAGCTAAGCGATTTGGCTATGCCAATTTGGTCGAAGACTACCTCGGAGTTGAGCTCGATAAGGGTTCTCAAAAAGCCGATTGGTCGATTCGTCCACTGACTCCGACGATGGTGGAATATGCCCTCAATGATGTGGTGTACCTCAAGCCATTGGCGGACTTGTTACTGACCAAACTTGAAGAAACTGATCGTTACGAATGGTTTCTGGAAAGTTGCAAAGATGCTCAGCGTCGTGCCACGGAAAGAAATCACGATAAGGTAGATCCATGGAGAATCAAAGGGAGCGGAAAGCTTTCACCACAAGGGCTTGCGATTTTACGGGAAATCTGGCAGTGGCGTGAAGATGAAGCCTGTTCATGGGATCGTCCAGTGTTCATGGTTTGCGGTAATAAAGCTCTTATCGAGTGGGTACAAGCGATTCTGGATAAAGAAGTTCCACAGTTACCGAAGCACTATCGCAGTAGCCGTGTGAATCGCTTTATTGCCGCTACCAACCGCGTGAAAAAAATCAAGCCTGAGGATTATCCACAAAAACCTAAAGCTGTTCGCAGCAAGAAAGATCCTGAGTACGAAGACAAAGTTGATCGTGTGATTAAGGCGAAGAACAAGATAGCGGCAGACCTCGATATTGATTCTTCTTTGCTTTCGAGTCGCAACAACATCGAAGCGATCCTTCGTGGTGAAATGACTCCCAAAGAATGTTTGATGAACTGGCAATACGGCCTTCTTCACGAAGTCATCAAAGCTGAATTGTAAGCGAGCTTAGCTACTTCTTTATTGCCTCGGCTGTTGTATTCGCTAGCTTAGACCACCACACGACTGATTTTCTATGGCCACTCTCATTATCGCACTCGGCTCATTGATTCTCTATATTGTGGCTTACTTGACTTATGGTCGTTGGCTGGGCAGCAAGGTTTTTGGATTAGTGGCGGGGGCGAATGTACCGTCGAAGGAGCTTGAGGATGGCGAGGATTTCGTGCCGACCAAGAAGGGCATTGTCTTTGGGCACCATTTTACTTCTATTGCTGGAACTGGACCGATTGTAGGTCCTGCGGTGGCGGTGATGTGGGGCTGGGTGCCAGCCTTGATTTGGGTGCTTGTGGGGTCGATATTTATTGGTGCGGTGCATGACTTTGGTGCCTTGGTGGTATCGATGCGAAGCAAAGGGCAAACTGTCGGTGATGTCGCTGGCAAGGTGATCAGCAAGCGTGTGCGATTGTTGTTCTTATTGATTCTTGCGATGGCCTTGACGATGGTTTTGGCTATTTTTGGGTTGGTGATTGCAGCTGTGTTTGCCAAGTATCCAATGGCGATCACGCCATGTTTGTTACAAATTCCATTGGCGATATTGATTGGTGTGTTCGTGCACAAAAAAGGGTCGAACATTTTGATTCCTTCGGTGATTGCTTTGGTGCTGATGTACCTCTCTGTGCTATACGGCAATGTAGGATTTTTGGGTGAATGGAATGATGTGATGAAGGATTGGGGTTTGATGGTTTGGGTGGTTGCCTTACTGGTCTATTCCTATATTGCATCGGTACTTCCTGTGTGGACTTTGTTACAGCCACGTGACTACATTAACTCCTTGCAACTGCTCTCGACTTTAGTATTGGTGATTGTCGGCTTAGTGGTAGCTGGACTGTTGGGCGGAGCCCCTGATGCTGAAGGTACACGTCATGCATTGGAGATTGTGGCACCTACTGTTGAGAACGATGGCATGGGTAAAAACCTGCCGTTGATGCTGCCCTTTTTGTTTGTGACTATCGCTTGCGGAGCGGTTTCCGGCTTCCATTGTTTGGTGTCGTCTGGGACGTCATCAAAGCAACTGAGCTGTGAGAAAGATGCTCGTTTTGTGGGGTATGGATCAATGTTGACCGAGGGATTTTTGGCGGTGTTGGTGATTTTGGCCTGTGTGGCCGGCTTGGGCTTAGGTTTGAACAAAGGTGGAGAAACGCTCACTGGAGTGGCAGCTTGGAATGCTCAATACAACGACTTCGCTTCGGCAAATTCGTTGGGAGCAAAGGTGGGAGCGTTCGTTTCTGGTTCCGCGAATTTTTTACAAGCATTAGGAATTTCCGGAGGCTTTGCCACTGCGTTGATGGGAGTATTTGTGGCATCGTTTGCAGCAACAACCTTGGACACAGCGTGCCGACTTCAACGTTATGTTTTACAGGAGCTAGCGGGTTGTTTCTTAGATCTCAAAAACCGTAAGAAATCAGAAGAGCAGCAGGCAGAGATCCGTAAGAGGTCATGGCTCACCAATAAGCATGTGGTGACGATTGTTGCGGTAGGTGTGGCATTTGCAATGGCAGCACTACCAGCTTCTGAGGGAGCACCGGCAGGCACAGGAGGAAAGATCCTGTGGCCATTGTTCGGAGCTGTGAACCAGTTATTGGCCGGCCTTGCGTTTTTGGTCATTGTGTTTTGGATGCGTCGTCGTGGAATGCCGAGTTGGTTCATCATTGTCCCTACGATCTTGATGTTGATTTTCCCCGCGTGGGCGATGGCTCATCAAATTTTCATTCAAGGATTTGGCATGGCAGATAGCTGGATTAATGAAGGTCGTTGGTTGCTTGTGGCGATGGGCGTGAGCACCTTGGCATTGGAAATCTGGATGGTGACAGAGGCATTGATGGGCTGGAAAAAAGCGAAGGACGCGGACATTTCGGTGGTAGAGTAAGGGCTGGTTTTGGATATCCATCTGTGCCTTATTTAAACGGTTGAAAATCCAACTTTAATCAGCTGGAAGCAGCTTCCACCAAGAAGATTTTCTGATTCACTCTAAAGAAGATGCTGATAAATAACCCGCGGGTTAATATCTGTTGAGTGAGTACCCAATTTTCGACATATCGGGCAGTTTAGCCTTTTCATCTGGGCAAAAAATCTTATCAACACATGCATGACCAATACCGATGACCTTCGTATCAAAGCAGTAAAACCACTCATTTCTCCAGCGGTTTTAAGCTACTACTTGCCAATGTCGGAAAAGGCAGCAAATGTTGTTGCGAGTGCTCGTGAGCAAGCGGAAGCGATTCTGCATGGTAAGGACGACCGTCTGCTTGTTGTAGTGGGGCCATGTTCTATTCACGATACCAAGGCTGCACTCGAATATGCTGAACTCCTCAAATCTGCTGCAAATAAGCACAAGGATGAACTGCACATCATCATGCGTGTATATTTCGAGAAGCCACGCACGACTGTTGGTTGGAAGGGATTGATCAACGACCCACATCTCGACAACTCATTCGACATTAACAAGGGTCTTCACATCGCACGTGAACTACTTCTCAGTCTCAATGAGATGGGCGTTCCTGCAGCGACAGAATTGCTCGACGCTATTTCTCCACAGTATGTAGCGGACCTTATTTCTTACGGAGCGATTGGAGCACGCACGACTGAATCTCAGGTGCACCGAGAACTTGCTTCAGGTCTCTCGATGCCAGTTGGTTTCAAAAATGGCACAAGCGGCACGATTCAGATCGCACTGGATGCCATCCAGGCGGCACAGAATTCACACCATTTTCTTTCAGTTACTAAGCAAGGGGTTTCAGCGATTGTGACCACAGCAGGTAACCCAGCTGGACACATCATTCTTCGTGGTGCGTCAGACGGACCAAACTTCGATGAAGCTTCGGTCAATGCATGTGCGGAGAGGCTTCAAGCAAAGGGACTTCCTGAGCAAATGATGGTCGATTGCTCACACGGTAATTCCAACAAGGACTTTCGCAATCAGCCAAAGGTTGCAGATGAACTTTGCGAGCAATTGCGTGCAGGTTCAAAGGCTGTTGCAGCAGTAATGGTTGAGTCTAACTTGGTTGAAGGCAATCAGAAGATTTCTGATGACATGGTGTATGGTCAGTCAGTGACTGACCAGTGTATCAACTGGGCGGATACGGAGAATGTGCTCAATACCTTCTCAGCGGCTATCCGTGCTCGCAGAGAGCTTTAAGCAAAGCTTGCATCCTGGATAGAATTTAAGAGACTGATCCTATGTCCGCTGCTGAACCTCTCATTACTTACCTTGAACAACTTCAAGACAAGGGTGAGACGCATATTGCCCTAGATGAGCAGTCGCGTGCTATTCTACGCAAATTCTATATGCGTGCAGTGAAAGGAGCCACCGAGGGTGTTGCTACACTGGCCCAGCAGGCTCCTCCTAGGGCGAATGTTGCACCAGCCATTCAGCCTACATCGACTAGTCCAACACAGCGAATCGCAGCGCTAGCCCAAGCACCTGTGGCGGTGACGCCGCGTAAGGCGACGGGATCAACCGATGGGGAACTTCTGGAGTCCTTACGTAGTATTTGTGAGAGCTATGGTCCACTGAAGGCCTTGGGTTCATTACGCACGCAGCTTGTTTTTCCTACGCCAGCGAGTAGCAGCGATATCATGTTCGTGGGTGAGGCTCCAGGATACCATGATGAGAAAAATGGTTTTCCATTCAGTGGACCTGCCGGTGAAAAGCTCAATGGTATATTGCGTGCGATGGGCTTGACTCGTGAACAGGTGCACGTCACTCACATTTTAAAGTTTCGTCCTGAGATTGCTCAACAAACCACCAATGGTCGTCCTGCGACAGCCATTGAGCTGGAAACTGCCAAGCCTCTGATGGATCAGGAAATAAACACTCTGAAGCCAAAGATCATTATTACTTTAGGTGACGGTGCTGCTAAGTTTTTTACCAAGTCAACTGAGGATATCGATACGCTTCGTAGTGGCAGTCACAGCTACAAGGGCATTCCGGTGTTGCCGACCTACCATCCGAGCTATTTACTTCAAGCTGGAGAAACCGATGACAAACGTCGCTTGTGGAAGGATATGTTGAAAGTGATGGATATGTTATCCATGCCTATTTCTGAAAAGCAACAAGGCTATTTCAAGAAGAAGTAGGAGGCAGTGCGGCAGTGAAAAGGCCGGACTAGAGTAGAAGTTGACAATAGCACAACTTTTATGCTAGTAAACTAGCATTATGAAGTTGGTTGTATTTTTATTGGCATTGGTTTGTTCGCAAGTTTTTGGAAATGGTGGTGGCTATCACTATGGCACGGATTTCACAGGGGGAATAGCTCCTTTCACCTCGGTGGGAACAGAGCAAGTGGCTATACTAGATGAGTTGCTAGATGTGAGGTTGGGCCAAGATGAGGCGAAGGTGACAGTGAGGTATAAAATGAAAAACGAGGGAGAGAAGAAGGCCGTGGTCAAATTTGGTTTTCCAGTGGAAGAGGTGACGAGTAATTGGGATGGAGGTTTTGAGCGTGAAGACAAGAAGGTTTACTGTAAAAATTATACCATTTTATTAAATGGTGAGCCTATGAAATCGAAGTATATGGCAGAGCCATTTAAGAAAGGCTTGGTAAAGAAGTTTAAGGGGAGTGAAGTTCTTGAAGGGATAGAGGGTTGGATGGTGAGTGAAATGAAATTGAAGCCAGGAGCAGAAGTGGTGGTAGAGATTAGCTATGATTCTGTGTATGATCTAGAATCGTATAGTATAAGTGATGATTTTTCAGAGGGACCTTGGTTGTTCAGGTATCGATTTTCTTCTGGAGCAGTGTGGAAGGGACCTATTAAGAAGGGCAAGGTGGTTATTCATTTTGGCAATATGAAAGTCAATGGAGTGAAGGCAGTGAATCGATACAAGCGTGAGGGGAAAACATTGGTATGGGAGTTTAAAGACCTAGAGCCGACCTTGAAGGATGATTTGGAGTTACAAGTGAGGCCTCAGAATGCTGAGTATGGGTATTATGGAGAAGAGGAGACAGACGTATGGAACTACGTATTGACGGAGAACAATTGGTATTTAAAGCATGTGAAGTATAAGGTGGTGGCAAGTAGTGTATTGGCAGCTCAGGGTAAGCACACTTATGAGGCAGGTAACCTCAAGAAACGTAGGAAGGACGTTTGGAGTGAAGGGGTGAAAGGCAGTGGCGTGGGGGAAAAATTAGTATTCACACTGGGCAAGCCGATGGTGATAGATGCCATAGACGTTATGGCGGGCTATTATAACTGGGAAGATAAAAAGGGATTGTTCAAAGCTAATAATAGGGTGAAGTCGGCGATTCTGACATTCAATGGGAAAGACAAGAAGGTAATCCATTTCGAGGACAAGAATGAGATACAGAGGATTTGGTTAGGTTACGATAAACCGATCAAAACGCTGACATTTGAACTAGCTGAGGTGTATCGAGGCACCAAGTTTGATGACACATGTATTGCTGAGCTGAGTATGTTGACTAAGTTGAAACAGAAGCCGAAGACGTATGGTGCACGCTAGTATAGTGTGGCTATTGAGTGTGCTTGTGTGTTGTGCGAGTACACTACCTATTTATTATGAAGACAGCCATGCAGGGAGTTTTGGCTTCTTTGCTGCTCATTTAGATCTAGAGGAGAGTTATACTCTAGTGTTGTTTGATGCGCACTCTGACGCCTCCGCAGTGCCAGAGAGTGATAGAATTCGTAGAGGCCTAAGGGAGGTCCTTACTAAGAGGGTTCGCCAAAAGAGGATAGATGAATGGCGGGTAAAAGGAACTATCCAACCGTTCAATTGGATTGAGCCGATGATGCCGCGCCCGATTGAACGGGTGATTTGGGTTGCTGCTGATGAATTGAGTGCTCAGCAGAAGGAGAATTTAGAAAAGGAAGCATGGGTTCAGTTAGACTGGCAGACTCAAGTAGTACCTAGAAAATGTGGAAGTTTGGCAAAACGTTTTGAAGTCGTTGATTGGCAAAGTTTCCGTAAGAGGAAGCTGAGTGGCAAGGTAGTTGTGAGCATTGATTTAGATTACTTCGTTGGGGTGAAGGATGGGGTGAAAAATTTGGAAAGTAAGTGGAATTGGGTGATGGGTCAGGAGCGGCTAGAGGCGGTGAGTTTTGCCTTGTCGAGGCCATGGCAGAAAGAGGGAGAGATCGCCGAGAGGCTCTTTGCGAAGTCCTTTCTCTGTGGGTTATCAGTAAAGAATGCGGAGATTTATTATGAACCGTATTTGACGGATTTGAATGATCGTTCTGAGATGGCAAAGAGCTACTTCAAGCGCGGTGAGCAACCACCAAGATTTAATTTCACGAAGAGTAGTGAGACATTTAGGAGAATGTTAGTGAGGCATCGCAAGCGTATTCAAGTGAGGCATAATAGGCCAGCGTGGGAACGATGGTTGGCTGGAGAAATGGCAAAGAGTGGTAGTTGTAAGCTTGTTTTTCCGAAGAGCTTCAAGAGCACCGATGGGGTTTGGCGGTTCAGAAGTGGAGGATTGAAGGATGCGTGGATTGATACAAAGGATGGTACGAAGCATGAAAAGGTGGACTGGTGGGTGTATGAGCCAGTTGAGAAAAATTACAACTTGATAGGTGGTTCAGGATTAGGAAAAGCATTCACGGGAGATGCGTCACGTTATGTGGTCATGCGAAAGAGATTGTTGACGACGACTGATGACTTGGCCTTGGCAGCTGCAACGATTCAGAAGGAAATAGCGAAGTTTGGAGGCTATGGCATCTTGCGTCTTCAAGCTGAAGTGGTGACAGATGGAGAGAGTTTTTATAGTTCAGTTCAGGAAATTAGGGTGCATAAGAGTAGTGGCTTTCTAGGAGGTTTAGAGGAGCAGTTTGGGTCAGCCTATGTATTTGGAATTGGGAGAATGCGGCATGAAGGGGAGAGTGGTCCAGAAACGTTATTAGGGAATGATTGTGCTAATTTTTTAGTGTATGCATGGCGAAGGCAAGGAGTGCGAATACCGTGGTGTAACCCCAAGCAATTGAAGGGTTATTTGGAAGTGATTGAGGGTAAGGTGAGTGATGCTTTGATAAGAGATGGCTTGGTGATTCATTTGGGGAGCCATGTGGCGGTATTGGTCGAAGACCAGGGGGTAGAGGGAGTGGTGGATGGAGAGGACAGGGTGATGCATCACTTAGGCGGGTACCCTGAGGTGGTTTGCTTATCGGACTTAGCTAAGGGAAGGGGCTATGAAGTGATGCAATTAAAGAAAGAGCAGATGGTTACCATCATTGCGGGAGGTGATGTTTGTTTGGCGGGCGATCCGGGGGAGACACAACTTTTGGAGTGGCAGAGAGATTTACTGAACAATGGGGGTCTCACGTTGGCGACGCTGGAGTGTTGTATGGCAAGTGGAGTTGATGTAGCGAAGTTACAGAAAAAGAGATTTAGGTATATGGTTGATCCTAGCAGGGTTGATGAGCTGAAGGTGTTTGATGTCCTTTCATTGGCGAACAACCACAGTGGTGATGGAGGAATCGTTGGAGCTACGAAGATGTTGGAAAATTTACAAAAGAACGAAGTGACCGCTGTTGGGTTGGGGAAGTTAGCAGAAGCAATGGAGGTAAAGGTAGTCGAGGTGGATGGAATAAAGATTGGGGTGATAGGGCTTAATATGATCGAGACTGATATGTTCAAATCCAGTAAGAAGGAAATTGGAACATTATGTTACCCGGAGCATAAATTAGAGATCAAGAAGGCTATAGATGGAGCTGTAGTTGACCAATTAATCGTGATGATCCATTGGGGGAATGAGTATACTGGAGAAGTAAGTGACGAGCAAAAGCGGGCGGCTCGCTGGCTGATTCAGAATGGGGCGGATGGTATTGTGGGTTCACATTCACACCATGCACAGCCTTTAGATGTTTACCAAGGAAGGTGGATCGCTTATTCTTTAGGCAATTGTATTTTTGCGAAGCAGCGAGCTAAGGGATTTAATAAGAGAGTGATGCTGAAGTGGCAAATGGGGAAACGTGGGGGAGTAATGGAATTATTGGCGAAGTAAGTGCTCAGCTAGTTTAATGAAGAGGGAGGCTCGTGTATTGCTGAGGACAACCTGGAATTTTGCTAATCTACGCGAATGCTCCCAATAATTTTTGATAGAGCATGGAAGGTGCGAGAAGGCTAGGATTGGGCTCCCAATATTACTATGGAGAACCACGGAATACACGAAAGGACACGAAAAAGAGGAAAGGGGCTCGGCATGATGCTGGGGTGAAATCATGCCAAGCAAAAATCCAAAGAGCTTCTACCTTTTTCTACCGCGAAGCGCTTAGTAACTACGGCCCCAGATGGCTCTGGCTTTGGTAGGCTTACCGGTGAGGACACATGGTGCCTCTTTGCCGTCCTGTTGGCCTTTTGGCAAACAGCGGATGGCGATTTTATGGGTCTTGCTGAGCTCTTCCTCTTGTTCACGAGTTCCAGCCCATGGAGTGACGAGCCATCCTGGTTGTTCGGATGCTGACCAATGTTTATTGAAAGCGTCGAGGTCGTTACAGTCTTCGATGTTGGCATCGCGGAACACTGTGGCACGGCGCAGGATTTCGTCTTGAATCTGTTGAAGGATAGCGAGCACATCGCCAAGGAATTCCTCTTTGGTAACGAAGGCTTTGTCAGTAGGGGCTTGATCGCGTCGTTGTAGGCAGACCTTACCGCTATCGAGGTCACGTGGGCCGATTTCGATACGCACAGGTGCTCCTTTTTTGACCCATTCCCACTTCTTGGTGCCACCATTGAGGTCGCGCTTATCAACGTGAACGCGGAGTAGTTCGCCGTGGAAGCGAAGTTGGCGAAGTTCTTTCGCTAGTTCATCACATGCAGCGATAACGGCGTCGCGTGTGTCTTCCTTCGGAGTCACAGGAACGATCACAACTTGTTGCGGTGCAATACGTGGAGGCGCGATCAGGCCGTCGTCGTCAGAGTGGGCCATGATGAGTGTTCCGATGAGGCGTGTTGAAACACCCCATGAAGTAGTCCATGCGTGCTGGATAGTGTTGTCACGGCCGGTGAACGAGATGTCTTGAGCTTTCGAGAAATTTTGACCTAGGAAGTGTGAGGTTCCCGCCTGCACTGCTTTTTTGTCCTGTACCATGGCTTCGATGGTGAAAGTTTGTTCAGCACCAGGGAAGCGTTCGGCTTCTGATTTTTCACCTGGTACTACTGGGATAGCAAGGTGGTCACGCACGAAATCTTCATAGATGTCGTGGATGAGGGCAGTTTCCTTGATCGCTTCCTCTTTGGTTTCGTGAGCTGTGTGGCCTTCTTGCCAGAGGAATTCTGCGGTGCGGAGGAACAGGCGTGTGCGCATTTCCCAACGCATGACGTTGGCCCATTGGTTGATGAGTAATGGAAGGTCGCGGTAGGACTCTGTCCAACGTGCAAAGGCTGCGCCGATGATGGTTTCAGAAGTAGGGCGAATGACGTATGGCTCCTCAAGTTTACCAGCTGGTGTCATTGTGGTGGTGCCGTCATCGTTCTTTTTTGCTTCGAGGCGGTGGTGTGTCACCACAGCACATTCGGTGGCAAATCCCTCGGCACACTCGGCTTCTTTTTCAAAATGCTTGATTGGGATGAGGAGCGGGAAATAAGCATTTTCGTGACCTGTTTGTTTTAGGTATTGGTCAAGTTGGTGCTGAATGTTCTCCCAGAGAGCATAGCCCCATGGTTTGATCACCATACAGCCCCGAGTTTCTGAGTTTTCTGCAAGGTCAGCTTCCTTAACTACTTGCTGATACCATTCAGGAAAATCTTGTTCACGAGTCGGGATGATTGCTGTCTTTGCTTGTTTCGCCATAACGCTGTTTGTGTAACGAGGATGAGGGAGTCAGACAAGTCTAATTGTTATTGCTTGGATGATACAGTTTTTTGGGCTTGGGATGATATGATGGGGAGGTGGGGCATCCTTGAAATGGCTCGGCATGGAACCACGAATCACAGGAAGGACACGAAAAAGAAGAGGGACGCTGAACTGTGCAAAAGGGTAAAGCTAGAAGTGGGGTCAATTCAGCCGCGGTGCTCGGAGATCCCCGCCTACCTAGCTGAGGAAGGGGTCGCGTTTTTGAGGGACTTCTTTTATGGGTTCCTGTTTAGGGTCTTTGTCTTCGTCTTTGGTCTTTTCTTTACGCTCTAGTTTAGGATCAGATTTGGACTTGTTGTCGTCGGATCCTTCGTCTTTTTGCTCGTTGATGAGGCGTTGGCGGCGGGTTAGTTCGGCGGCGTATTCGGCACCGTAGAGGAAGACCTGCATGGTGAAGTAGACCCAGAAGAGAACGAGAACGAGGGTGAAGGCACTGCCATAGTAGCCTCCGATGTCTGTGTGTTTTAGGGTTTGAGTGATACCGACTTTGAGGATGACGAGGAGGAGGGCACAGACGACTCCGCCAGCACAGGCTTCTTTGATTTTAGGACGCTGCTCTGGCAGCCATCGCATGGTGAGAGTGGCGAGAATAACGACTCCTAAAATACTAGTGATAGGAGTGAGTCCAGAAGCAATTCTAAGCAAGATAGATTGATCAGGCAGGTTTTTCATCAGCAGGTTGAGAATGGTTTCGACTGCTACAGCGGATACAATGACGCCACCGAGGGTGAGTACGATTGAGATGGAAACGAGGCGAGAAATGACACCTGCGTATACCTTTTTAGGTTTTTTACTACGGCCAAAGACCTTACCGAGCGAGTTACGTAGCTCGCTGACCATCTTTGTAGCAGAGAAAAGAATGAGTAATCCACCAAAGATGGGCGATAGAGAAGAGCCGGTCCACTTGATGTCATTATGGAGAATGGTGGCGATGTATTTACCGATCGACTTACCCGCGACGCGGTCGGTTTCGGAAATGAGAATGCGCTTCGCGGTTTCTTCGTCGACCACCATTGATGCGAGGTAGACACTGATAAAAAGAAGAGGGACGAGTGAAATAAGTGAATAAAAGGCGAGAGCTGCAGCATCGTCCGCATGCTTGTCCTTCCACCATTTTTTGGCAGCAGGCAGTAGGCATTGCAGGTAGTGGAGAGCTTTTTGTTTCACGCTTGGCGGTAGATTAGGGGATGTTGTAGGGGTGGGTCAAGGGGCATTGACCATTGACCATTGATGCAGAACTCTGTAATGCCTTGAGTGTTGAGTAAATCGATCTACATTATTGCGGGCGAGCTAAGCGGCGACATGCACGGTGACGGGCTGATGCAGGCTGTGCTGAACGCCGAACCAGACACTAAGTTTTTGGGTCATGGTGGTTCTGGGATGGCGGCTGTTGGAGGTACCGAAAACTGGCTTGATAAGTCGGCGGTGATGGGGATAGTTGAGGTCTTGAAGCAATACAAGTGGTTCAAGATGAAACTCAAAGAGATGTTGGAAGAAATCATTGAGAAGCAACCAGACGTGTTGGTGCTGATCGATTACCCTAAGTTCAACCTGACGCTGGCCAAGATGGTGCGTGAGGCTGGAGTCGACATTAAGATTGTCTATTACATTAGCCCGAAGGTCTGGGCGTGGAACAAGGGACGGGTGCCAAAGATGGCTAAGTTGCTTGATAAAATGATCTGTATTTTTCCGTTCGAGGTTGAAATTTATGAAGAATACGGGCTGCCCGTTACTTATGTGGGTAACCCATTGGTCGATGAACTGGGACCAATTGGCTCAGACGAAGGACGCGACCCGAATTTAATTGGGTTGTTTCCGGGGAGTCGTGAACGTGAGGTGGCGAAGCTTTTCCCTATCATGGTAGATGCGGCGGCACGATTGTATCATCGGCATGAGGAATTACGTTTTGTGGTTCCCGCAGCCTCTGAAAAGTTAGCGGAGCAAATGGAGAAGGTTTTGGAATCGACCAGTATGCCGGTTGAGGGATTGATCACCATCCAGCAAGGAGGCAGTCACGAGTTGATGAAGAAGGCGTATTGCGGAGTGATTGCCAGTGGCACCGCGACGCTAGAAGCAGCCTGGCAGGGTTTGCCGTATTGCTTAGTCTACAAGCTAGCACTGCCGACGTATATGATTGGTAAGTTGCTAGTGAAGATCGAACACATTGGCTTGGTGAATATTTTGGCTGGCGAGGGAATAGTCGAAGAATTTATTCAGGGAGATGCTGATCCATGTAACATCGAGCGTGCTTTGGAATTATTTATCAAGGATCCCGAGCATCGTCTCAAGTTACAAGAACGCTTATTGGAAACGGCGGCGACGATGGGGAAACCTGGTGTGCATGCCCGTGCTGCGAAAGAATTGTTGAATGTATTAAGCTAATGGCTGAGGAATATGATTTCAAAGATGGGCTTCCAAAAGTGGCAAAGCCAAAGTTCAACGGCATAGTGGTGTGGATGTTGTTGTTGTTACCGCTAGGGCTGATAGCCGGTACAGTGGTGGGAGTTTATCGCTATTGGAACCAAGAAGAGATCTTGGCTAACCGTGCCTCTAAGCAGATCAACCAGCAAGAAGTTAAGCAAATTTTAAACAACTACGGCAGTTTCTTTGGTGACCGTGACTACGCGACCCCTGATGGGCGAAAGGCATTGAGCCTGGTGGCAAAGAATTTAGCGGGCGAGCTGCAGTCGAACAATTCGAGTTTACTCAGTTACAATGATCGTGGTCAATACGAGGCTGAGGGAGTGCAGTGGAAGACATTTTGGGCAGACGCCCGAGGAACGAACTCAGATGAGGTGTTCTTTGTGGTGACTAGCTATGATGGCCGACAGGGGCTGAGGCATTCAGCCAAGATGGCCTTGATGATTACCGTAGCTAAGTCATTGGCAGCGGTGAATCTGGATTACACTCTACGCTTTGTCTTTGTGCCGGTGGAGCATCCGCTCGGCGAGCAGCGAGCGTGGGTGGAGAAGTATTGCTTGAAGTCAAGCGAAGAGAATAAAGGGATGTTCTTCCTGGCGCATGGCAAAAAGGTGGCAGCCGACGCCGTGCGTGAGGATTCTTGGAAGGTGACTGATGGCGATGTCAGCTGGGCTCAGGAAATTTTAAAAGGCACACGGGTGATGAACTTTGGTGCAGCGGCTCTCCATCACGGAGTGTTGGCTGAAGGGGTTGACTATACGGAGGCTGATGTGATTCGAGTCGAATCTGCCGCAAAAGGTCTGCGGCAGTTGTTGTTCTTAGTGATGGGTGGCGATAGGTAGGCGAGTGGGGTTAGTGGGAAAAAGGTGAAAGTGCCAGCACAATGGAGAGAGAAACTGGGAAGCTGTGCGAAAGAAGGTTAAAATGGTTGGCTTTCAATTGCTGGTAGGATTTGCGTAAATTTCTCCGTGCACAATTAAGAAAACGAGGGAATGGTGCGGCGAACTTATGAAAGCCATTCTCTTTTTTCGTATCGTCTGTATTCTTGAAGCTCTGTCCTATGTGGTTCTGATGGCTTACGCGATGCCGATGAAATACATGTTTGGTAATCCGACTCCGGTCACGATGCTGGGTCGAGTTCATGGAGGTTTGGTGTTTTTGTTTCTGTTCGCACTTTTGGTTGGTAAGTGGTCGATCAAGACCGCGTTTTTACTATTTCTTGCTTCGCTGGTGCCTGTGGTGCCATTCTTCCTTGATCCATGGCTTAGTCGTGAGCAAAAACGCGTGGCCAAGGCTGCGAGTTAGAGAATTTCGGGATTACCGAACTATTTATGAAGTTTCTCACTTCTAGCACGTCAGCATTGAGAAGGTTGGGTATTTTTAAAAAAGGCACACTTCGTTCTGTTCAAGTCAACTAGGCTAAGTAGAGTGACCCGCAGCTGATATTTCAACTACACTATGAATACACAACAATCATTTATATTACCCAAACTTTCGGTAATGATGTTTCTCCAATTCTTTATTTGGGGAGCCTGGTTTTTGACGGTTCCCTCTTATATGGGGAAAATTGAGACATTGGGGATTAGTCCATACTGGGCTTATGCAGCTCACCCAATCGCAGCGATGATTTCGCCCTTCTTTGTGGGCTTGATTGCGGATAGATATTTTAATACTGAGAAGATCTTAGTAGGCTTATTTTTGTTGGCAGGTTTGTTCATGATTGCGCTACCTATGATTGCTGAGGCCGATGGTAAATTGGTTACTATCGGGAGTGGTGAAGAGGCCAAGAAAGCATTGGAGATCCAATTTTTAGGGATGACGGTATTGCAGCATAAGGCTTTTAGTTTATTTACCTTCCTTCATTTATTGTTCTACATGCCGACCTTGGCTTTGACAGCTTCTTTATCGTTCTCGCATCTCCCAGGAGGCAGTAAGCAATTTCCGATTGTTCGGCTATGGGGGACCATGGGTTGGATTATTGCCGGTTTAGTTTTGGCTTTTGGCTTTGAAAAGTTGGTGATGGTCGATGGCGTTGAGAAAAACATGTCAGCAGCATCAGCTGGGCAGTTTTATATTTCGGCAGGAGCCTGTGCTGTGCTCGGTTTCTTTTCTTTCTTCCTTCCTAAAACTCCCGCTCCGAGAAAAGGAGAGAAGGCGAATTTATCAGACCTTCTGTTCTTGAATGTATGGAAAGAATTCAAGGTTCCATCTTTCGCGATATTCGTCTTGGTATCATTCCTTCTCTGTATTCCTCTACAGGCCTACTATGCGTACGTGCAAACGCAGATGGAGGGGCAAAACATCTTGCCTATTTCTATATGGAAGAACGTTGGAACATGGTTGGAAGCAGGCATGATGTTTATGATGCCATGGTTCTTTAGAAAGCTTGGAATTAAGAAGATGATTGCCTTTGGTATTGGTGCTTGGGTGCTTCGCTACATTTTATTCTCCTTCGCAGCCGGAGCTGGAGTTGTCCCTGAAGATATGGGCTTTGTCCCTATGCACACCGCGTTCTTCTTGATGATCGCAGGTATTGCTCTTCACGGATTCTGCTACGACTTCTTCTTCGTGTCAGGTCAGATATATGTCGACGAAGTCACTGACCCAAGGATCCGAGCACAAGCACAAGCAATGATCGTCTTCTTCACTCAAGGTTTAGGAATGTATATTGGTGCGTTAGTGAACGAGAAATTATTCATACGAGCCTTCCAGGCAAAAGATGTCGGTGAAGCATTTGGTAAGGCAGCTAAGGCAGAAAACCTCCACATGTGGAATGATTTCTGGTGGCCACTTGCGGGAATCGCAGCGGTTGTTTTAGTTATCTTCTTGGTGGCTTTCAAGCACAAGGAAAAGCCTGAAGATCGCGAAGAGCTCTCACATTAAGTTGAGAGACTGGCTATAGATTTGATACGCGCCCTCATTTTGGGGACGCGTATTTTTTGTTCTGAGGTGGATTGGAGGCTCCTTGGAGCTGCAGGTGTTTGGGGAATTTGGTGCAGTATAAGGGTACTTATCACCACCAGCTGCGGTGCTGCAAAATCACCTAATACCGAGCTAGTTGGCTTGTTGATCTATTCTTACTTATAGGTAAATATGGTAAAATAGGTTGAATGCTTTCGCGTTCAATAGTAAATAGTTGTATGGCTAGAATGACAATTAAACACGGATTGATTATTATTCCGCTTCTACTGATTCAAGGTGGAATGGCGAGAGTTTACACGAGTAGCAACGGAGACACTGTTGAAGCAACATTCGTGAGAGCTAATGAGAAAACGGTGACCCTAAAATTGAAAAAAAAATGGAAGGGAGTATACCCTTGAGCACTCTAAGCTCTCAGAGGCGGATCAGAAACACATCGCTCTATTGGCAAAAGAAGCCGCTGAACAACTAGCCTCGAAAAATGAAAAATTAGACTTGGAAAAGCAGCAGCTAGCAAAGAAGGAAAGTGAAAAGCTAGTAAAGCAGGCAGCTGTTGCTAAAATAACTGAATTTGTAAAATCCAATAAAGGGAAACAAGTGGGAAATGGTGAGTGTTGGACCCTTGCGGAAGAAGCGTTTAAATATGCGGGTCTTCAGCGAGGAGACCGGCCAGGTATTCGTGAATGGGGTCGACTTGTTGACTGGAAAAAAGAAGAGGTTCAGCCTGGCGATGTTGTAGAGCTACAAAATGCAAAGTTCCCAAAATTTCGCACAGGCCCTAACCATACTGCCGTTATTGACTCTAAGGTGAAAAAGGGGAAATTTAGTGTTTTAGAGCAAAATGTGGGAGGTAAAAAAATAGTGATGCGAACCGATTATGATTTAAGGAAGATGAGTAAAGGGACGGTGCATATTTACCGATACGAGTAGGTGTATCTCAGTCGGTTCACACAAAGCTATTGGTTCCTTCTTCGATATACTTCGTCTTCACTACGGATTTGAATGAGGCGACGCTTCCCGCCCGCTGAGGCACCAGTAAGCCCTCCTTTTCCATAGGATCCATTTTTCTAGTACCTTCAAAAGTAAATCAGCAAGCATTTTAAATTAAAAAAATCAAAATAAACCATGTATAAAACTCATATTATTCAACTCGCTATCGCTGCGGGTACCATGGCAACGGCAGCTTTGTCTGGAGCCGCAGAAAAACCCAACGTGATCATCGTTATCACAGATGACCAAGGTTATGGCGACTTGGGTTTTACGGGTAACTCCGTTATCAAAACCCCAAATATCGATAAGCTTCGGACTCAGGGCACGCTGCTGAATAACTTTCACGTTGATCCTACCTGCGCTCCCACCCGATCAGCACTGATGGCGGGGCGCTATTCGAACCGCGTTGGCGTCTGGCACACGGTTCAGGGTCGTAGTTTGCTGCGCCTCCGTGAGACCACCATGGCAAATGTTTTTGGCCAAAATGGCTACGCCACGGCGATGTTCGGTAAGTGGCACCTTGGTGACTGCTATCCTTATCGTCCTGAAGACCGAGGCTTCCAGCACACGGTCTATCACGAGGCGGGTGGAGTCGGTCAGGCACCTGACTATTGGGGCAATGATTACTTCGATGATACCTACATCGTCAACGGCAAGCATCAACAGTTTAAGGGTTACTGTACAGACATCTGGTTCGACGAAAGCTTGAAGTTCATTAAGGCGAATAAGGATAAACCATTTTTTGCCTATATTTCGACAAATGCTCCACACGGTCCTTATTACTGTCCCGAGAATTATGTGAAACTCTACAAAGGGAATCCAAAGGTTAACTCACCAGAGTTCTACGGGATGATCACCAATATTGATGACAACATGGCGAAGCTGATGAAGACTCTTGAGGATGAAGGGCTGGTCGATAACACCATTCTCGTTTACATGACTGATAACGGCACCGCAGCTGGTGTTTCTAGAGATAGAAAGCGCGGCTTTGACGGTGGCATGCGAGGACAGAAAGGTTCAGAATATGAAGGTGGGCATCGTGTGCCTCTCATCATCCGCTGGCCTAAAGGAAATATCAAAGCTGGCAAGTCGGTGGAACGTCTCACTGCACATATCGATATTCTACCTACCTTCATTGAGCTTTGCGACCTGAAGGCCCCGAAAATTAAATTCGATGGCACCAGTATCCGCGATCTCCTCTACAGCGATGGCAAAGAATGGCAAAATCGTGCTCTTATAGTCGAGTCCCAGCGTGTCGTTGATCCTATCAAGTGGCGTAAGAGCTCCGTCATGACCGACGATTGGCGTCTCGTGAATGGCAAGGAACTCTACGCCATCAAGGCTGACCCTAAGCAGGCGAATGACGTAGCCTCCAAGCATCCCGAAGTGGTAGCACGCTTACGGGGCGAGTATGATAAATTCTGGGGTGACGTCTCGAAGGAGCACGACATGACCAGCTATATGGTGATTGGCTCAGACAACTCACCCATTGTTAAACTATCCTCACACGATTGGTTACTCGATCGGCTTCCACCCTGGCACCAGAAACATGTCAAAAGGGGAGCTGTAGCGGTGGTTTCACACTGGGCGATTAAGGCAGAGCGTGCTGGTGATTATGAGATTTCCCTTCGCCGCTGGCCAATTGAAGCGGATAAAGGCATTAACTCTGGGGCTTACGGCAAAGCCTTTAACTACAAGCAGGCACGCATGCGTATCGGCGATATTGATGTGACCAAAGACATCCCAGAAGGAGCCAAAGAGGTGACCTTTAAGGTTTCTTTAAAAAAGGGAGTCACCAAGCTCTCACCAGTCTTTATCGGCCCCGATGGTAAAGCGACGCCGTACTATGCCTATGTGACGCATCAACCTAAGCCAGGTTGGCAAACGCCTCAGGGCATGGGTCTTCCTGTTTACGATCCATCGTTTGGTGATATTCCTCCGCAGCTCAAGAATCGCCAAAATACCAGTAATAAAAAATCGAAATAAGGAGAAGTAAAGTGCCCCAAACGGCATAGGCTTAGCTTTGGACTGAACATCGGCTAAACGATGGATATATGAGTGTCTCTGGTGTTAAGCTGGATACTATTCAAGCATACGGCTAGGGGAAGAGGATCCACATTGGTTTGCCGATGGCTGCAGAGTTTTCTGTTTTTGTGAGTTTGCCGGTTTTTGGGTCGCGTTGGTGGACAACGACGGCGTTGCTTTTTTGACCGGCGATGAGTAGCCATTTCCCTGACGGGGAGATATTGAAGTGGCGTGGGATCCAGGCTTCGGCTGGGTGATCTTGGATGATGGCGAGGGTGGTGGGATTGAGTACACAAATGGAGTCGCGGCCTTCGTTGGCGAGGTCGCGGACTGCGGCGTAGAGGTGCTTTCCGTCTTTGCTGAGATGGATTTCTGAGCAACTGAGCTTTTCCCCTTTTTGGGTGGTCGCCGGCTTGGTGTCGATCAAGGTGAGCTGGCCGGTGTTGGCGTCGCGGGTGAACTTAGAAATCGTCAGGGTGAGTTCGTTGAGCACAAAGAGTTGAGATGCATCTTTGGTGAATGCCATGTGGCGTGCGCCTGAGCCAGCTGGGACTTTAGCGGAGCCAGCGGGTGTGAGTATGGCCGTCTTTGGGTCGAGCTGGTAGATCTTGACGAGGTCTATCCCGAGGTCGGCCGCGTAGGCGAACTTGCGATCGGGCGTGAGCTGGATCGAGTGAGCGTGTGGTTTGGTTTGGCGTTTTGGGTGAGCGCTAGATCCTTCGTGTTGGATGTGGCTGACTGGGGCGGAGATTTTGCCGTTAGGGGCGATTTGGTAGCTGGTGACGCAGCCACTGCTGTAGTTGGCGACGAGTAGATTTTCAGCTGGCCCATCGGTGAAGATGTAGCACGGGCCTGAGCCGACAGCGGGTTGTGTGTTGATGTGCTTGAGGTCTTTGGTGATGCTCACTTGATAGGAAGCGACCGAGCCAATTTTGAGTCGGCCTTTTTCGTCTTTGCTGCGACTGGTGGAAAAGAGCAGGGAGCCGTCGGCTGAGAGTGCAAGCGAACTTGGTGAGCTGATGGGAAGGATCGATTTGGCTCCACTGAGCTTGCCGGTTTCTGAGTCAAGGTAGAGGCGGTAAATCCCTTCGGAGGACTGGGTGCCAACGAAGAAAGGGACTTGATCGGCAGATGCGACGCCGAGAGATAGAAGAGTGGAGCAGAGAATAGATTTAATGCCAAGCATCCTGAATGGGAGAAGGTGGCTTGGCGAGAAAAAGGAAAAAGGAAAAAGGAAAAAGGAAAAAGGAAAAAGGTGAAAGGTGAAAGGTGAAAGGTGAAAGGTGAAAGGGCTCGGCATGATATGGATTTGAACCACAAAGACAGGTTCCGCTTCTAGCGAACTTTTATTATATTGTTTTTCGGAGGAGAAAAATGGATGCTTCTTGGCGTGAGCGGAGCGAGGGCAGAATACACAGATGGCACGGAAAAGGCTCGGGTTGACATGAGGGCCCTGCGGGAGTTTTCAGTGCTCAGCTGGCAGTGTTCAGTGGCTCCATTCTTTGCTACTCACTCCTTAATTCTTACTACTGCTCGAAGAGCTCGGGATGATATGGGGGAGCCCTGCGGGAGTTACTTAATTCTTAATCCACCATTCTTGATTCTCTTAGCGCTGGGAGGCGGGAAGAAACTACTTCCATTCAGCACGGAGGCTGACGGAGCGGCCGTGGGCATCGAGGCCTTCGACGCGGGCGAACTCGGCGACGATGGGGTTTGATTTTTGTACGGATTTTTGGTCCATGCGGACGATACTCGTGCGGCGTTGGAATTGGTCGGCACGGATGCCTGAGAAGGATTTACCTGATCCACCGGTTGGCAGTGTGTGGCTTGGGCCAGCGAGGAAGTCGCCAACAGCAACGGCAGCAAAGTTGCCAACGTAGATGGCTCCAGCGGTGCGGACTTGATCGAGCCATTTGTCTTCGTTTTCAACGATGAGGCTGAGGTGTTCTGGAGCAAACTGGTTGCAGATAGTGATCGCCTCGTCGAGGTCTTTGACGATGAGGCCGAAGGTGCCTTTCTTGAGGACCTTGGCGAGGTATTCCTTGCGATCGAGCGCGACCAGTTGTTTATCGATCGCCTTTTGTACCTTGGTGATGAGCTTTTTAGAAGTCGTGACAAAGCCGACTACGCTGTCGCCACCGTGCTCTGCTTGAGCAAGTAGGTCAGCAGCGATGAATTCTGGGTTAGCAGAGTCGTCAGCGATGACGAGGACTTCACTTGGTCCAGGCAAGAGGTCGATAGAAACGGCGCCAACGAGTTGGCGTTTGGCTTCGACCACGAAGCTATTTCCAGGTCCGAATACTTTTTCAACAGGAGTGATAGAGCGGGTGCCGAGAGCCATGGCGGCGATGGCTTGAGCGCCACCTACCTTGATGATTTCAGTGGCACCAGATTCCTTCAGAGCGTAGAGCAGGTTTGGGTTGACCTTGCCGTCGGGGCCAGCGGGTGTGGCAGCGATGATGTTAGGGACTTGGGCAGCTTGTGCGAAGGCCGCAGTCATCAGAGCTGTGGAAACCAGGGGAGCCTTTCCGCCAGGTACATAGACGCCGACGCGGTCGAAGGGAACGTAGCGTTCACCTACTTCGGCACCTTGCTTATTCTTGTATTTCCAGTCTTTACGCATGCTACGCTTGGCGAATGCGTGGACATTGGCTTTTGCTGCCGCGATGGCTTTTTTGACTGATGGCTCAACCAATGCTTCTGCTTCTGCTAGTTCCTTTTCGGTGACGAAGAGGGTCTTTGGCGTGAGCTTGAGTTTGTCGAACTTCTCGGTGAGTTCGAATAGGGCCTTGTTGCCCTTGGTTTGAACTTGATGGATGATGTCGGCTACAGTTTCCTTGAGGTCGTCCTTTGGCACGGCACGGCGGTCGAGTTTTTTTACAAACCGAGCATATCCTGAGTCTTTGTAGCTAAGCACTTTCATCTTGTCTGTGAGATAAGCTGAAATGGTAAAAAAGTAAACTCGATTTTACGCCACGATATCCAGCATGGACTTAATATCGGGAGAGCTCAGGTTTTGGTTTATAGGTTTCTGAATGAGTCCTGTAGTGGATAATAATTCGAGGTGAATTACAAAGTAGTTCGGCTTGCTTAATGGTAGAGGTTTCTGGAGGAATTGTGGATGGAGTGGTTTTTTTAATGAATAGAGTGAGATTCGAGACGTCTTATAAAAGATTTTAGAATTTAACACATGGGGTATTACAGAGAGCTTAATAATCGAGGTGCTACAACATATAGTATGTTTTTTTCTTCTATACCCTCCTATTTAGTAGTATCTAAGGATAACTCATTTCTCTTTATGCGCTGTATTCAATGTGGATCTCTCGAAGATAAAGTCATCGACTCTCGAATGTCGAAGGACGGCACCTCGACGCGTCGGCGTAGGCAGTGTTTGAAATGTGATTACCGTTACACGACGTATGAGCAGATCGAGCGTACCGAGTTACGGGTGGTGAAACGCGATGGCACGCACGAGGCATTGAACCGTGAAAAACTATTGCGAGGCTTAGTGAAAGCGTGCGAGAAACGTCCGGTATCGATGGATCGCCTCGACCGAGCAGTAGAGGAAATTTTAGCTGAGTTGCACAAAGACCACATTTCTGAATGTGCATCTCATATGATTGGCCGTCGTGTGATGGATAAGCTTCATAGTATCGATCCTGTGGCGTATGTGCGTTACGTATCGGTGTATCGTCAATTTGAGGATGTCAGTGAGTTCATCCGAGAAATCCAATCCCTAGAGAAACGTAAGCACCGTGATGCGATGCAGCGTCCCTTATTCTAACCCTTATTACCCTTATGATCTGTATTGCTGGAAAATTACCTGTTCTTCAAGTTGGCCGTCACCAAATCTGTGGCTACCAAACCGATTGGATTCGTGTTGGTCTCGAAAAGGCAGCGAGTCGTGCTGGGCGTGAAGCATTTCCGTTTTTGGATGATATTTACGACTCGATCGTGCATTACCTAGAACACAAGTGCTCATTGCGTTTGATGCCGGTGGAGAAACTCAACGAAAGAATTTATTACATGCTGAAGCGTATCGGCTGCGAGCACATCGCGCGGGCATTGCCACCGATGGCACCACCGATCACGATCTCGCTCGAAGATGCTGCACGTGAGGCGGGCGATAACTATGAGCTAGGTTTTTTCACGCATTTGAAATCTGAGATTGAAGAGGCCAAGTTGACTGGTGCTGCGGCCTTGGTGTTTGATGATGTGCGTAGCTCGGTTTGTATTTTGACCAAGAAGGAAGAATGGGACGAGCACTGTGACAGATTAGAGGGTGAGATTCTTGCTTACCTAACCGGGCTAGGAGAAAAGCCAAAGAGCGAGGCTCAGGGGCGCCGTATTCATATTCCACTTGCGGTGCCTGCAATGAGCTAACAGACTACTGAGATGAGCCACGACAAAACCATTTTTGAGAAAATTATTGATCGCGAGATCCCTGCTGACATCGTCTATGAGGATGAACTGTGCATATGCTTTCGCGATATAGCTGCTCAGGCGCCAGTGCATTTGTTAGTGGTTCCGAAGAAGCACATCGTGAGGGTTGGGCTTGCCGAGGACGAGGACCAGGCCGTACTTGGACATTTATTGCTGACGGCTCGTGATGTTGCTAAGCAAGAAGGCTTTGCCGAGGATGGATTCCGCGTGGTCATCAATAACGGGCCTGACGGAGGCGAAGCAGTGCCGCATTTGCATGTGCACGTGTTGGCGGGGCGTAAGCTTGCGTGGCCTCCGGGTTAGGTTGCCCCTTCATGGCTTTCGTCTTGTGTGGTTAGGATACTCAGGGCGCTGCCCTAGGCTATGAAAGCGTGCCCTTTCAGGGCGTGTGTTGGTAAGGTGTGGGTATTTATTGGTATACCGAGGTGGGCTGGAGTGGCGGTATGAGCTGCGGTACTCGGAGATACCCGCCTAGCTTGAGGCTACGCAATGGTCAGTGGATGGCCTCGGGTGATGCTTGTGCCTTTTTTGCTGGTTGTGCTGTGGTCTGACTATAGGCTTGAGGAATGAAAATGTTGAAGTGGATAGTTTGCGTGATGGTGTTGGGGAGTCCGCTGGTGATGGCAGGAGGAGGTAGCTTTAAGATGAAGGACGCCAAGAATTATGAGGTGATTGTTATTGGAAAAGTGAACAGAGTCATTGCAGTTCCTTTATTACCCATGAATAAGAAGGAGCATATGGGAAAAAGCGAGGTATGGACTGGGCAATTGGGAGCTGAAGAGCTCCAATATATGACGATCGTTTATACAGGAGAGTTAAAGGTAACCGAGGTGATAAAGGGTAAGGTCATTGTGGGGGATAAGCTTAGGGTAACGTGGACTCGCCTAGGCATAAATGAAGTTATTAAAATTGATGGAGAGTTGACGTCCACATTTGGTATAGCTTCGGCATGTCCTCATGTTTCAACACAGGTTGATGGAGGTAGTGGATTAGTCTTTGGATTAAAGAGGGTGCCACGGCTGACAGTTGAAGGTAAACCAGTGAAGATGTGGGTTTTAGTTGATGGTATGATACAGGATTATTATCAGCATTTGTTGAAAGAGTCGTGGAAGAAGGTGGTGATAAAGAAAGGTAAAAAAATATCCGTTGAGAATTTGGCAAAGCTGATGCAGGAAGCATTGGTGGGTGATAAGATTTTGTTAAAATATTATGCGAAGGTTGAGGTGGGAGAGTCAGTAAAGGGGAAGGTAATTGAGGTTAGTGTTGAAGGGACAACCCTTTGGGAATTACTAGAAAGGTTAAGGGCAAAAAAAATATTTGTTGATTGTGAAGAAGGGAAGATCAGTTTGAGTTATGATAGTTTGTTTGGGGGATAATCCGAAGGACGACTTATTTCTGGTGGGGAATCTGAGGCACAGTATTCCTAGAAAAACTAAGATGTTTGGATGTTGGAGGGCGAGGGATGATACGAAGTACCATCAGTCGAGCTGCTCGGAGATCCCCTCCTACCTGAAAATAGGTAACTCGGCGGCGGGGTAGATGCGCTTGGGGGTGGTGAGGGAGACAGTTTTGTCGTTTGGGAGGGCGAGTGGAGGGTCGATGGTGATGGGGACGACGGTGAGGTAGACGATGGTTTCGCCATCGGCACCGGTGATGCGTTTGACATTGAGGGTGGTGCAGAAGTGAGGGACTTGGAAGAGGTCGAAGCTGGTGCCTTTGGTAAAGTGTTTGAGCGTGTCGGGGCTGACGCTTGGCAGAATGTATTCGATATCGACGAGGAAGGGGACGAGGCTGTTGGCTTCACCGATGTGGCGTTGTGAGCGAGCTTGCACAACGATGCCTTTGCGGAACATGTCATCGTCATTGAGGGCTCGGGCTTGGCTGACTTTGAAGGTGCCCTTGATGTAGTAGTTGAGCTTTTCCAGTTTGATATTCTGGATGTAGTTACGCAGCAGGGTTTTATTTAGCTCGGTGAGGTCGGCGTCGTTGAGTTCCGAGCTGGTGAAGGTTTGGTGGATTTTTTCAGGCCCGATGGTTGTTCCGTCTGGGGCATCGCTAGAGGAATAGCCAGGGAGCTGCGGGGCACGACCGAGGTCGATCATGCGCTGGTAGTGTTCCGGAACTTCCGGGTAGTTGAAGGTCGGGACAAAGTAGAGCCAGCTGACCACTGCTAGGCAGGCTACGCTGATATTGAGAAGTGCCCACCAGTAGAGTGGTGGCTTTCTTTCTACGATCCGCGTGAGCAGACTTTTCTTTTCCTCTTTGGGCATCAGAGGGAGATTTACTTAGTGGTGCAGTCTTCCTCAGGATCGTAGGTTCCTTCTTCGCCTTTGGCTTCAAATGACGTGCCGCAGCCACATGAACGTGCGGCATTTGGGTTGATGATTTTGAAACCAGAATCTGAAAGTGAGTAAGAATAGTCGACTTTAGAACCGTTGAGTTTATCGATGCTATCGGCGGCGACGTGCACGAGGACGTCTTCGATTTTAAGCGTTTCGTCGCCGTCCTTTGCTGAATCGACTTTCATGGTGTATTGCATGCCGGCACAGCCTCCTTTTTCGATGGCGAGTCGCAGGCCTTCGTCAGGTGCAGCGAATTTTCTTTCGAGTAGGCTTTTGAGTTCTTGCACCGCGTTGTCAGTAAGAGTAATCATTGTCTTTAGGAAATCTGGAATGAGCCGCCATGAGGCGTGCTGGAAGATAAAACGGATTTCACTAAATCGCCAATCATTCTTTCACCAATGCCAAAGATTCAAGTGCTTTCCGATGTATTAGCCAGCCAAGTAGCGGCAGGTGAGGTGGTGGAAAGGCCCGCCAGTGTGGTAAAAGAGCTGGTGGAGAATAGCATTGATGCAGGGGCGACGCATATTCAGGTAGAAATCCAGAAAGGCGGCACCGCTTTGATAAAGGTGACGGATAATGGCTGTGGAATGAGCAAAGAGGATGCCTTGATGTCGCTAGAGCGCCATGCGACCAGCAAATTACGTAGCAGTGATCAGTTGATGAGCATCATGACGATGGGATTTCGTGGTGAGGCCGTGCCGAGTATTGCCAGTGTCAGTAGATTTCGATTGAGTACACAAGAGCGTGGTGCTGTGGCTGGAACTGAGATTTTGATAGATGGCGGTAAGATTAGGGAAGTGAAGCAAGCTGGATTATCTGATGGCACGGTGGTGGAGGCAAAGCAATTGTTCTTCAATGTGCCGGCACGTCGTAAGTTCTTACGCACCGAAACGACTGAATCAGCGCACGTCGAGCATCAGCTGCGCTTGCATGCCTTGTCGGTCCCGAGTGTGCGTTTCACTTTTAAGAAAGATGGCCGCGTGGTGTTTGATTTACCAGGCACCGATGACCGCCGGGTGCGGATCATTGGGATGATGGGGCAATCGATTTCTGGATCGCTAACTGAAGTGCCCAATCATGAACGCATGGGGATGGAAGTGAGCGGTTACCTTTTACCGCCAGAGTTTTCTCGTAAAGGGAAGCGTCAGCAATTTATTTTCTTAAATGGTCGGCCTGTAGAGGATGCTGCGATCAGTCGAGCCCTACGCGATGGCTACCGTGGAGCAGTTGGTGAGGGGATGCATCCGTCGGCTTGGTTGTGGTTGGACATGCATCCTGGGATGGTGGATGTGAATGTGCATCCAGCGAAGAAGGAAGTGCGATTTCAACGACCACACGAGGTCAGATTTTTGGTTACGGAAGCTGTTGAGCATGCTTTAACGGAGAAGACCTCGTTGCGAGGTGAACCGAAGATAGTAAGTCGTATGGATGGCACCGAGTCGTCAGTGCGGTCGATGGTGGTCTCGAATCGTCAGCCCTCGGGCGATGTGCCGAAAGAGTCAGAGGAATCAATTTCTAAAGCTAGCTCGACGACTGATGATGCGCGTGTTGCCGTTTCTGTGACGCCAAGTGAGCCAAAGTGGAAACCGTCATCTATCCATCACCAGCAGGAGATGGAAGTGGAGGTCAAGGCGAAGAAAGCCCGGCCAGATTTTTCTATTATGGGAGTGTTGCATCAGCGTTACATTTTGATGCAGGGGGAAGACGGCTTAGTGGTGCTCGACCCTAAATCTGCTCGCGAGCGCATTGTTTACGAGCAAGTGATGGAGCAGATGGGCGATGTGCCGTCGCAAGGCTTGTTGATCCCTGAGGTGGTTGAACTCGATGCACATGATTTTGACATCGTGGTGAGAAATTTGGATCACTTTCGCGAAGCTGGGATTCAGATTGAGGAATTCGGTGGCAGTTCATTGCAGATTTCGGCCTTACCAGATTTTGTGAAAGTGAAAGACCCGCGAGCATTTATCACTAGTCTGATTGATGAATTGATTGCGACGCAGGAGACAAAAAAGGGCAAGACAGTGGCGTTTGATTTGTTTGCCAAGAAATTGGCCCATCGTGCTGGATTAGCTGAGGCCGTGGATGTGAGTCAGGTCGATACTTTACTGGCGAGATTGTTCGAATGTGATTTGCCATATTGTGATCCTGAGGGCGAGCCGACCTTGGTGCAAATCGCTCTTCAGGAGTTAGATAGAAAGTTCGGCAAGCGGTAGTGGGTTGGCTTTTATTACACCAGTTTGAGAGGATCAGTGACTTAGCTGGGATAAAAATGTAGGAAGACATAAATTCTTTTGTGTTTCTGTAAGAATTATCTCAACAAAAGGGGTTTAATTTAGTAAGGATTCGTTGATGGGTCGCTAAAGTTTATATTTTAGTACTCTGTTTACGTCTATACGAGCAGCGTTAAGCCAAATGTTTAAAAAACGAACATCGAAGCGCTATCGTCGTGAAAGGGACTGCCAGCATATGCTTCACCTCAATGTGAACTCGCCGCGGATTGTTCTTTTTAAGTCGATGAGTGCATTTGCCAGAGGGGTTAAAATATCCCTTTTGTTGGCTTTGTTGTGCCTAGTATGTTGGGGAGTGAAGCGTGGTGCCAACACCATGTTTGCGGACAATGAGAAGTACTTACTGACTGATATCAGTCTGCAAACGAATGGATCGTTTAGCAAACAACGCGTGGTGAATGAGACATTGATCAAGCAAGGGGCGACATTGTTCACCTTGGACTTGATGCAGATGGAGAAGGTTTTAGGTGAGCTACCAGAAGTGGTTGAGGTGAGCGTGAGACGTGAGTTTCCCGACAAGATTGTGGTGGAAATGACAGAACGCGTACCAGTGGCGTGGGTGCATGCTCCGTCCGCTGGCTTCCGTCATTTGGACAGAGAAAACGGTTTGTTGGTCGGAGAAGACGGCGTGTTGTTTCCGTGTGAGGGACACTTATGGAATGTCTCGTATATGATGCCAGCGATTGTGATCGAGAAGGCGGAGGAATACGCGTTCGAGGTAGGTGAGGTGATGCGCCATGAGGAGGCGGTGCGTGCGATGCATTTGGTGAAGCAGCACAAAGAAGTTTTTAAGGATATGGATTGGAAATTAAAGTCAGTGAAGGTAGTTGATTTTAACACTTTGGTGGCTGAATATTCTGATGATGTGATAGTGACCTTCGGGATGTATGATCACGCTCGACAGTTGATGGATTTAAGAGACATCAGGGCGCATGCAACGACCTTGGGTAAAGAAATTCAGTGGCTCGACCTTCGACCGAAGCGTAACATTCCTGGCAAGTATAAGATCAGCCAACTGACCCCAAGGTAATTGGGGAGCAAACGGTTTGACCTTAGAATCGATATACTATAAAGACCTGAACTCAAGAAGCACATGGCCAAAACAAAGATTCACGTAGGACTAGAGATCGGCACCAGCAAAGTATGCATGGTGGTGGGAGAGGTGAAGCCTGATGGTGCGGTAAAGATCCTTGGTGTCGGCGAGACGCCATCTGCAGGAGTGCGCAAGGGAGAGATTTCTGATTTTGCTTCGGTGAGAGCGTGTGTGAAGACTGCTTTGTTGGAAGCTGAGGATGTTTCTGACGTGGATATTCATTCAGTATTTTTGTCGGTTACAGGAGCACATATTCAAGGCGTGAATAATAAAGGGACGTTTCGACTCCCTGAGGATGAACCAGCTGTGTTGAATGAGCATGTTGATGAGGCTAAGGATATTGCTCGTGATATCGCAATTCCTTCGGACAATGTTTATATTCACAATGTCATTCGGCAGTATTGGCTGGATGGGCAAGAGCATGCAACCACGCCGATTGGACTTTTAGGGAAGAGCTTAGAAGCTGATTTTCATATCATTCATGGGATAAAAATGCGCATTCAGAATAGTATCAAGTGCGTGAGAGAGATCCCGCTAGATGTTGATGATGTGGTTTTTGCTCCGATTGCTTCCGCGCAGATTGCGCTGAACCGTCAGCGTAAAGACGCTGGAGCCTTGGTGATCGATATGGGAGGTGGTACGACCGACTATGTATTGTATCTCAATGGTGCGATTGCGGCGTCGGGATGCATTCCAGTGGGAGGCGATCATATCACCAATGATATTCACTTGGTGACCAAAATTCCATTGAGTAAGGCTGAGAAGATCAAGAAGCTAGAAGGCGATGCTAGTGGTGACCCTGCTAAATCAGTGGGCACAGTGACGATTCAAGATGACAAGGGATTCCCTGAGCAAACTGTGGAGCGAGCTTTGTTGAATGATATTATTCGTTTCCGCCTAGAGGAAACGATGGGACTTGTGGTAAAATCTCTCCCTGATGGAGCACTTGAAAAAGTGGGTTCTGGGGTATTTTTGACAGGTGGAGCGAGTCTGATTCGCGGATTTGGCGAGTTGGCCGACCAGGTATTCGGGCTCCCCGTGTATCGACCTGAACAACCAGATGTCAGTGGCGTTCATGCGTATTTCCGTGATCCACAATATTCGACTGCAGTCGGCTTGATTCGTTATGCCCAGCTGGTTGATGAAGAGCGCAAAATGGCAGCCAAGCCCGGTTTGTTGGGCAAACTCGGTAAAATGTTCGGGCGTCGCTAGCGAGGGATAGTTCCGTAAATCCCGTCTAGGGTGTAGTTTGTTCTAAGGACAGAGGGGATAAGGGTGTTGTCGCGATGTGTATTTAAATTATTCTCATTTAACGTAAATTCCTCTTTTATTCTATCCCTTGATGACGCTATATTGTATTCAATGAAGACTATTTTCACCTCTATTTTATTCGGTTTCGCATGTATGGCGACACCGCTTTCTGCTCAAGATACTCAGCCAAAAAAGCTGACTCGTGTTCAGGCTCAGGCTATAGAAAAGCAATTTCAAAAGCTCTTCAGGGAGCAATTACAACTCAAGGGCAAGGAAGCCATTGAGATAATGAAACTTGCGAAAGCAAATAATGGCAAGCTTCAGATGAATATTGTTCAGATGCAGAAGCTGGTGAAAAAGTGGTCGGCTTATAGCGTCGGTGTAAAATTTAAGAAGCTTTTGATTTTACGATTTCAAAAAAAGGACCCATTAGCAGTGTCTCTCATGAAAGAGGCAAAAGCAAACAACGGCATGATGAAGATCACTACTGATAAGATGAAGAAGCTTATTGACCAATGGGAAGTAGCAGAGAAGAGCGTAGAAGTGGCAGTGAAAGAAGACCCTAAGACAGAGGCTACACAATTAGTACCAAAATTTAATATTCTTTTTGCTAAGCGTATTGCTGCAAAAGATGAAACAGCACTTGGGTTGAACACTAAGAAAGCTCAAAACGGCGGTAGGCTTAGCCTCTCAGTAGAGCGTCAGAAGGAACTCATCGAGCAATGGGAAGTGGCTGAAGCCATGAAGCTGTGAAGTAAATCGGGTTTAATTCTTATACTTTAAACAAAAAAGCGTCTACCCGTGAAGGTGGACGCTTTTTATAGATAGTTTATACCCTTCTGAGAAACAAAAGAGCGGTGTTATTTAGCTGAGACGGATTAGACCATTCCTAGCTTCATTTTGCCTTCTTCAGTGATCATGTCTTGGTTCCAAATTGGATCCCATACTAGGTCGACCTCTGCGTCGTCGATGCCTTCTACTGACATGATGCGAGCTTGAGCATCAGCAGCGATCACTGGACCCATACCGCAACCAGGAGCGGTGAGAGTCATCTTCATGTTGACTACCTTTTTGCCATCTACTTCGTTGATAGTACAGTCGTAGACTAGCCCAAGGTTGACGATGTCTACTGGAATCTCTGGATCGTAAACTGCTTTGAGTTGAGCCCAAACTTGATCTTCGAGTGGCCCCTCTTGAAGAGCGACCGCTACTTTGATTTTCTCTTGGTGCTCCTCTTCAGAGATACCTAATGCATCTGCATCTTTAGAGGAAATGCGAACCAGTCCAGCTTGTGTTGCCACAGTGTAGGTTCCGCCTAGTGTTTGCGTCACAACAACTGCTGTCCCAGCTGGGAGTGTCATGGTGTCGCCACTTGGGATTTGGATCGCATCTACTTCGCGTTCAAGAATGATCTCTGAGTTCATATGGCCAAGAGATACGAGAGATACATGAAATGTCAAGGCACTGAAATGCCGTGTGACCTAGTTTTTCACTACGATGGCATTTTAGTCTTGAGTGAGTTACTTATGCGAACCCTCTTGGCTAAGCTGACGTTCTTCTTTGAGGACGTCAGCCATGGTGTATCCTGAGAATGCCTTTTTCATTTGGACGAGTCGTTGTTCACGACGGAGCTGTAATAACTCCCTTTCGACGGAGTCAGAAATGGCATTGAGCTGTGAGGAGGGGAAGCCGATCGCACGTAATTTTGCAATCGTTTGTTGTGTTGAGTTAAAATCTTTGAGTTTGATGGAGGTGAAGAGCGAGGCGTAGCGTTCGCCAGCCATTTGGTTCGGTCGCTTGAGGGTGCCAGCTAACTCTTTCTTAAAGCTCATGATTTGCTTGCGTGCCTTTTGAATAGAGGCGAGGTCGCGTTCCCAGACTGAAAGCCATTTGACGCGATGGATATACATTTCATCGAAGATGCGTTCCTTGAACTTGGCTTCTTGCTTCAGATAGGCGGTCTCGATGGAGCGGTTTCCTTTTTCGGTTGCAATTTTGATGGACTTTTGGGTAGTTGCAATGATTTTAGGATGGTTCTTCTCCTTCGATTGGAGCAGTTGATCGTATTGTCGCAGCATTGCTGGCATTTTTCTAGATACGTTATGTGCGGCTGAAGAAATTCCATACTTCTTTTGAAGTTGGTTATAGAGGTTGAGTACGTTGCGGTAGTGCTTTTTTTCAATGGCCTGATCGATTTGACTGGCTAGAATATTGGACTCAAGTGAGTAAAAATTTTGTTTCACCTCGGTGGGCGAATACATGATGCCTTTATATTTAAGTCCCCCTTGGGCTACCGCTTTGGCTTCGGTATCCAATGTGAGTTCCATTTTCTTTACATCGGCGAGGTGTACGGACTTGGGAAATTTGTTGATGAAGTAACGAATTTTTTTATCTAAAGTAGTCTGATACCATTCAGCATTCATGAAATCTGGCGTCGGCACTATGTGTTGAATTTTTTTAAACGCTTGCTCGTCTGGCATTATTTTGACGACTGATTTGATACTCTTGCGTTCAAGAGTGGACCATTCCCAGATGCCTTCTCCTACTGAATGGCGGAGGGTGATGGTCTGGTTAGATTCCTTCATGATGGCCCCTTCGTAGGTTTTTCCATCGAACATGGTCACGGTGTCAGCAGGGAGTGTGCTAAAACCGAAAATGAGGCTAAGTGTTGTAATGATGAGATTGTTCATGTGGTATTGATGTGAGCAGGGGGCTTACAGCAAGTTGCGGACGTTAAATTAGTTGCAATCAGACGGGATGCGGCAGTTAGTCTATCAGCTTTATGAGATGAGCAAAAGAACTATCTTCCCTGTTCTGTTAAACACTTGATTAAAGATTAAGGTATCTTAAGTTGTTTGTTAATTTGTTATTTTGCCAATTAAATGTGCTTAGTTAGCTTGCTGTGTTTGCATTTTTTGGGAGATGCTGTTATTGGTCTGGTGTGCGAATAGAGATCATAAATACAGGAGATGAACTATTGTTAGGAACAACGTTGAACACGCATGGGGCGTGGCTGGGTACGGAGTTGTTAAAGATAGGACTACGTGCAGCAAGGCAAGTCACAGTTCCTGACGGCAAGGCGATAGGTCATAGCGTTAAGCTAAAGTACAACCAATTAACAATGAGTTAATTAAAGTGATAAATATCACTTTAATGTTTGACATACATGGCTAGGCGGCAGGATTGTTTATGTCTAAAGACCAGTCTCATTGTGAAACAATTCCTGCCACCCAACTGTTGCCATCCTATGAAAAAATATTTCAAATAGCAATTGAAACAGAACTTGTTAGGAGAGATGGTGAAAAATTCTGTCCATATGCCATAGGTATCCAAATTTTGAAGAAAAATTGAGGTCAAAAAGAACTCACTATGACTCATAAATGGTCGTTGGAGAAGCTAGTTTCGTGATGGTTAAACAAAAGTTAAGTTAACTATAAAAACGAAGTATAATGCTACTGAGGGTATATAAACCTTGTTCCATAGGGACCTGTCCCGCAAAAAATGCATGACCCAATCATATCATAAAACTACCCTAACGGAACAATTCTTCAAGCCTTTAGTTGAGCTTTATTCGCTCTCCGATCACCAGCGAATCTGTAGGGGAATTAGCGATTTTGAATTCCTCAAGATGGGAGCCCAACGATGCGTGAGTAGTGCTAAATCAGGGAATGAATTTCTTCAGTGCTACCGAAAGCAAGACGGAGACAAAATCGGGGGAAGTCACTTCTTTGAGGCTCTTAAAAGTGAGAGGGGGCTGAATCAGCAAAAAAGCATTAACAACCTCATGAGGCCATACCTCAAAGATCACCTAGAAGATGAGCTTGGGCAGATTGATGAATTCAAAAAATGGCACTTTGTGGCAGGAGATGGTCACTACCACAAAGCTGCTATCTTTGACCCTAAGACTAAAGCTCAGACATCGCGCAAAGACCCCAACAGGCCACTTCTTCGCCCTTGATTTACGCACTCACCACCTTGATTATCTTGACCTCGCAAAGCCAGATGACGGTAAGAAGAGTGAACACGACATGAAAATGCTCAAGCGTCAAGACTTTGACACCCTCAGAGATGGCACAGCCAAAGGCACTAAAGTTCTCTGGCTGTGGGATCGTGCGGTCATCGACTATCAGTTCTGGCTTACAGCAAAGAGCCAAAAAGGTATCTACTTCGCCACGTTAGAAAAAAGCAATAGCTTCGCCAAGCTGATACGCGAACACAGCATGATCGACTACGGAGACAAGCGAAACGAAGGGGTTATATTGGACAGGATGGTCGAAATCTCACAAGCCTTTGAGATCCGGCAGGTTATCTACGTTGATCCAAAAGACGGAGCAGAATACCGCTATCTCACCAATGAGTTCACGCTACCAGCATGGGCTATCGTTCTCTTCGACAAACACAGATGGGACATCGAGAAAGTATTCGACGAACTCAAAACTAAATGTGGGGAACAACGCTCTTGGGCTAGTTCCCCAATAGCGAAACAATCCCACGCACTTTTTCTTTGTCTTACTCACAACCTGATGCTCTTACTAGAGCGAACTCTTCAGACAAAAGAAGGGATGCGTGACACAGTCGAACCAAAGAAGAAGGAAACTCGTGCCAAAACAAAAATCAAAGGATGGCGCAAAAAGTTGCAACCATCCTTCATTAACTGTTTCTTTAAGAGAGCTTCACAACGCACTTGTAAATTTATTCGATGGTTGAGAGCAAGCCTCTTCAAACAGCTTACCTATAAGGACTCTCTGGAGGAATTAGCAGACGTGTGGCAATGCAAAACTCTTTAATTTTGGATACCTATAGCCACTCAGTGAAAATTTTCTGAAGAGAGTTTTATCATAAAAGCAAAGGGTATAGCTGCACTGTGCTCCAAAATTTAAATCCCGATGTGACAAGCTCTTAACTGAATTCTATTTCCATCGGTAGGTTTTTTGATTTTCATGAGGTTTGGTTAACCTTATCCAGATGGGCATATGGTCACTGACATCATGCTCGAATAATCGATAGTTGGTTTTACCGTTGGCTGTAGTTAAGCGTGGTGTGGAATTGGAAAATAACTGCACAAAGTCAAACATCCCGAAATCGTATTCGTCGGCTCCATTTTTCCCCGCTTTATTGTTCTGGTGAGGAGGTGGAAGTCGCTTGTCTCGCACGAGAAGAGCTATTTGATCATAGGTCTGACTTCTTCTGGCATTGGTTCTGAAAACAGTTTCTTGGTTTGGATGGACATCAAAGAACGGAAAGTTAATTTTCGCATCACCTGCTTTTTCTTTTTTATTAATTGACTTTAAAAATGCTTCGATGGCTTTTCTCCTGATATCCACTTTTTTCAAATCGAGGTTCAAATCACCAAACAAGATGATATTGGGTTGGAAAACTCGGTCTAACTGCTTGGCTCGATTGAGAATCCAGCCAAGCAGAGCCTTGAATTCCATCTCACGCTCTTCCTTCTGTCTAGAGGCATGCCCATAGAGCAAGTGAGCGTTCACTGCGATAAATCGATAGGGATCAGCGTCACCTTTTCCAAGTATTTCAAATGATACCGTGTGTGGGGACCTTATAAACTGAATAAAATTAGGTAATACAAATGGAGGAGGTGACTTCTTATTCTTGCCAGCCTTGGCGCGATCTTCATTGATAACTTGTAATTCTGCCAAGGCTTTTTGTCGATCTTGGAAGGTCTTGTAAAACTTCAGTCGATCCTCGTAAAGTATTTCCAGTATCGCACTACGTTCATAGCCTAAGTCAGATGCCATTTCGGTGAGCTTTACACGATCGTTTCTATAGAGAAATGCTAAACGTTCTCTGCTTCCAGATCTGCCAGGAACGGCTCCCATAGCGTCAGAAAAAACGACGCTATATTTATCACCTAACTGATCTCTTAGATGCAATAGACTGGAAAGATCATCTAATACCTCCTGAATCGCGATGAAGTCACACCTCTCACAATAAGAGATAAGTAGCTGCCATGATCCTTCAGTGCGTTTCTTTTTTCCCTTGGATAAGAGCTTGCCAAATTTTCTGATATTGAATGATGATAAGACGAGAGAATCGTGTCTTCTTTTTGGAAAACCATACTTGGATTCATCAGTATTTAGCTCGGTAAATATGCTTTCCCATTCCAATTCAGAAAATATTTTCATGTTTCAATCAATACATTTATCTTTTAAATAATCAATTGTTATTATTAAGCAGCAGTCATTAGCTAGTGCTGTTTGTGCGGCCTGAAATATTTTCACGATTATAAGTGATAAACAACATCATGTTAGTTTTTTGTGATAATATTATTGCACCTTAGTATTTTAAACGCTTAATTATTTAGAATGACTCAGAAATTTGACCTACATGCAGGACGCTTTGATGGAAGTGGTCGATTAGAAACTCCTGAAGGAAACTTCGTCCTATATCAGTCTGCACAAGATGATGAGCACAAGATACTATTACATGACGCGAAGGAGCGAGAGGGGCAATATGGAATTATTAAGGCACTGCGCCACGGCAAAAATATGTGGAGCTGTGCGGTGATCGAAACGGTTAGTCCCATATCGTCTGGCTTACTGGGAAGGATTCTTGAAGGATCTCCTCAGCTAAAGAAAGATCTCGTATCAATGGTAAGGGAATTGCGCGATCAGTTTCTGGGGGAGCCTGACGTTGTAGTGAAATCTGAGCAGGCATCCTTAAAAATGAGTTCAAGTGGATCACTGCCAATTTGCGGTTTGGTGGTGGGTCATCGAAAAAGTGCGAAAGGTGCACAGGGCGATCTCAATGGAGAAACAATTAACGAGTTCGACTATCACAGCGAACTGGCTGAGATGATCAAAAATGAATGTAAGCACGCAACTGTTATCATTATCTACAGGGATAACAATCGGGCTGGATACTCAACGCTGCCAGGTAAAATCAATCAACTTAAGCCGAATTTCGTAGTGAGTCTCCACGCGAATGCGCACAATGGACAAGTAAGCGGCACTGAAACGCTCTACTATAAAGGTTCTAAAAAGGGAGTGCAGTTAGCGCGTGCTATCCAAGAGGAGTTATTATCTGCTTGTAAGCTGAGCGACAGAAAGGTGAAAAGCAAGGTGAAGGCAGACCGTGGAGGTGCATTACTATCGGGAACTTACGCGCCAGCAGTCATTGGGGAACCGTTTTTCATCGATAATCCAAGTGACCTCAAGGTGGCGGTTTCTAAAAAGAAGCAGATAGCTAAGGCATACGCAAGAGGCATCGATAACTATGCGCAGAGCATCGCAACGACCAAGCCGAGTGTTACTTCTACGAAGTCAGTTAAGAGCCATATTTTAAATATCGCACCAGAATTTAAATATGAAAATATCACTAAATCAAAATTCCTCAGCAGCAATAAAATGCTGCTTCTTCAATTGATTGATGGTGTAAATCAGGTTTTAGAGAAAAAATATAAGAGCGGTTTTATGAAGCTCACTCAGAATGATTTCTGGGTATTGTTTAATTCTGAGGCAGGGCTGATCTCGGGAAAAATCGATGTGAATCATAGGCATTCAGAAGGCGAAAGAGGTGTGCTACCCTTGCCATCGAATATTCATTACTGGAACGGAAAGAGTGCTCCTCAGTGGGATCGCCCTATGCCGATAGGAAAGAACATAGAGCATTTTATGCTCTATTTAGGTCATCTCAAAAATAAGAAAGTAGCAGAGCTCGAGGGGATCTGGATGTATCAGGAATTATTCAGAAATAAGCATGTAAAAAATCATGAAGTTCGTCAGGCACGTGTTCTGTCTGGAGTCGTTCACGGCTATTTCTATTATGGTAATTTTAAAGATAAGAAAGTTCCTGTTAGTGAAATACTGAGAGGCTTCATCAGAGATCAATCTTTACCTCAAATCATGAATAGTACTACTTACGTACACGCTAAGACAAATATTATAGTGAACAGAGAGGTTAATATTAATGAGGCTCTAGCGATGGTTTAAGGGTACTATCAACAGTGCCGAATTTAGGTCTTCAGTTGATTATTAAAAATAAAATGCTTTTTAGTTGTGTAATATTAGCCCTTAGACTAACTGTTAACAGTGTGATTAATGTGACCTTTTACTGAGGTGGAATAATCACAGTATAAGTTTTAACCTCCATGATTTTGTCTTCCAAAAAATATGATAGCTCTGAATCTGAAAAGGTTTTTGATGATAGGGCAGCACATTCATCTAATGAACAGGAAACCTCTACGATTGTGAGGAATGTTGATCTTGTGCTTGAATCGCCAGGCCGTTGTATTGCGACATTAATCGATACTCTGCGACCTGCGATGCTGGGTGATTTAAGGGGCGTTGCTAAGAAGGTGTTTACAGCACCCTCCATTCTGATAAAGGGCATTAGTCGAGAGAAAGCCCAGCAAATAGAAGGTTTATTATCTGATCTCGGTGCTAAGTTGTCCATCAGGGAACACGGGGTCCAACTACTGGAACAGAGCTGCGACTTTGAGACGGCCATCGTAGTTCATGATGCTCAACAAATGCCCCAGATCCTGCAACAACTAGCTTCATTACTTAGGTTGAAGATTGAGCAAGTGATCGAGCTTTTTAGGCAGTCTCCAGTACTAATAATGGGTAATTTGAGTGCAGCTAGTGCGAGTGCCATAGGTGAGGCATTTCAGCTATATGATGTTTCCGTCATTATTTCTGATAAGAACTCCGCACGCTATGACCTTTATTTATGTCGCGATGCCTTTAGTATTCGGAATGAGCTTTTAGTGACTATTCGTAAATTAGGGCTCAAGCCTTTCTCAGATGCGGAGGATGCCGGGCAGCCTCTTCTAGTCACGATGCTATCTCAGGTGGATTCTTTGAAAATTTGGGAGCAGTATCATAAGTTCGGCGATCAAATCAAAATAGTGAATAGAGATTTCTATACCTTTGATCTACGGTGGCAGAAAATATCTGACGAGGGAAATGACGACGAGATAGCAGCTTATCTTAACAAGTGTTTCAAAATCCCCACTAAAGTATTTCTTAAGTTAAAATCATCGGACGGCTTAATCTTAGCCGAAGATTTACTCTTCGATGAAGTAGAGCTGCATTTATCACAGCTTAGCAGTCTCGGCGCTCATTGTATGGCAGAACTGACCACGCTTCGCAAATATACCTGTAAGATTATTAAGTCGGATGATCAAGAGGCGGTTATTGCCACAGCAGCACTCATCACAGGTCTTAAGCCGAAGGCATTAAAAGCTGACTACCTCTCATCTTCAAAGGTGTTAGCGAGAAGTTTAACAAGGTTTCAAGCTCGCTGGCTACAGTCCGAACTTCAGCGCATGGGATGTAAGGTGGAAATGACTCCTAATAACTAACCAAGTAATCATGTCTGAAACGAAATACGCACAAGCTAAAAATGGAATGCCAGAACCTACTGCATTAGCAGAACAGGGTAAGATCCATGCCGTAGGTGGACAGCACAATCTGGCACTCGTTTACTATCGCGCAGCCATGCAGCAGACACGAGGAGCCGATGCTGAAAGTAAGTTGCTATCGCGATACTTTGCCGAGTGTGCTTTGGAAAGTTTTGAACGTATGGGAGATCACGACAGTGTCCTAGACTACTGCGAAAGATCACTAAGTCATTACGAGCAGCATCCACCTGAAGGCGTCGTAGCGGCGAAAGACTCCGCATCCATTCATCAACGCAAGGCGATAACATTATTAAAACTCGGAGAGACGAAAGCCGCGGAGAATTTCTTTGGTAAAGCGATTCATATTTCTCAGAGCCATCAGCTTTCACTGCCCATTTCTGAGACTTTTCTCAAGTGGATACATAGCGCGTTTCATTTCGATAATAGACGGCTTGAGCAGCAACTTGAGCAAAAGTCTTACTACACGATTTCTCGTAACACCATTGATCACAGCCGTGCGGCTGCACTGCCGGCTCACATTCTCGACTCACTTCAACCTCACCTCGCTTAGAGCGGCTAAGCCCAACGACAACTAACCAACAAATCACCTATGTTTTCATCCAGAATAAATAGTATGCCTGTAGGGGCGAAACTGCTCGAAGCACCTATCCCTATGCTTATCGAGTCGATGGCGAAGTCCATAGCTAAAGCTCAGTTTGAGCTAGACTCCACAGGAGTTCGCATAGGTGCCATGCTAAGCGATACCAAGATAGACCTCAAAGATGCCGAGGGACGAGACATACAGAAATCATTACTTGATCTGGGATTTACACCGACATTCTATCATTTCACTGAAACGGAAATCGAGGTCAAAATGACAATTTCCATGCAGGTGGAAGAGAGCTTCGGTATTGAGGGAGAGGCCAGTGTGGGGAATCTTGACGGTGCTAGTAATAATCTGCCTGTAGCATTCGGTGCTGCGCTTAATGTGGAATACCACACAAGATTTGGTTTTGATCAAGAAGGCTCTTCACGGGTGACGACTAAGCTCATGGCTCGTCCTGCCCCAGCTGCATTTTTAGAATCGCTACAAGCGCATGTCATCGGTTCAGACGCAGCGAGTCAATCGGATGCAACAGCACCTAGTCCTGCTCCATCAAATGACACAGAGCCGACACCTGAGCTTGAAACACCAGACATAGATCCGACTCCAGATCCTGAAGAGGTGTAACGAGGATATCACCCACTGGAAATAGCTATGAAGACTCAAACCGTCAATAAATGCCTGCAAAACGCACCACTACCTCAAATGGTAGAGCAACTCGGGCTGGCTATTGCTAATGCACAGTATGCCATGGATCGGAACGGAATACTCATCGCTACCATGATGGGTAACAGGGAAGAACACGGAATCCAAGTAGGAGGAGACGATGCAGCGATGATGTCCCTGCTCGACTTGGGATTTACACCATCGTTTTACCAGATCACAGAAGCGACGATTGAGGTGAAGGTCGCTTTTTCCATGAGTCAATCGAGAGAAGCCTCTCTCGGGGTATCAGCCACGGTGGGCGGAGGGACGCCCTTCTTTTTTGCAGCCGCATCTGTCGATGCTAGCTACAGCTCGAAATATTCATTTGAGTCGAGTGGGTCTAGCTCCATCCGCGCGCGATTCGCAGCAGTGCCTGCACCTGCGGTATTATCAGACTATCTGCAATCGATCCGACTTCCCGCCACGGAAATAGAATAATCAACTAAACAAACAACATCATTAACAAAATACTATGGCTATAGGTCAAGATTTACTCAACGTTCCCATGGGGGATATGATCCGCCAGATGGCGTTCGCTATCGCAGATTCGCAATATGAGCTCGATTTATCGAGTATTCATGTCGCAGAACTCATGGGGGGCTTAGTCGTCAAAAAGGATGAAAATAATGTGCCCATCAAAAAGGGTGATGGTAAAACCGATCTCGAAGACACTCGTGTCTATTTTGGTAGGAAAACGAATAAAAAAGGAGAAGTGGTTCCCGATAAGCTAAGCTTATTAGAGCTAGGATTCACTCCTACGTTTTACCAGTTTGTCGATACTCTGATCGAGGTGAAAATCGCGATTAAAATTACGTCCGAGCGTTCATATGAACGCAAAACACAAGGTGAAATCAAGCGCAAATCACTCAATTTTGGGCGTCGCGGGATCAATTACTCCGTTTCCACCACACCTGTGGATGCCACTTACAGCTCGAAATATAGCTACAGTGCCGAGGGTTCCAGTTTACTGAGAACGAAACTTCAGCCTATCCCGCCACCAGCGATTCTTGAAGAGCGTATCCGTGAGCAATTAGAAATGAATCACGGTGAGCAAAAGGAGGAATAAATCATCATAAAAAGCCGTCTAAATCATTAACTTAACAGAAACAATATAACATTATGTCAGTAGGACAAGATCTCTTAAATGTGCCGTTTGCAGAAATGGTGCAAAAATTAGGCTTAGGCATCGCCGAAGCTCAGTTCTCCCTCGATGAGGTGAGTTTACGTTTAGCCCAGATGATGTCGGGTGAATATGAAATAGAAGTTCCCGATGAAAGCGATCCCGAGAAAACAAAGATTGAGACACGCAGCGCTTGGGTCACCTTTGACGGGGAGCAGCTCTCAATGCTTGAGCTTGGGTTTACACCCACCTTTTATCAATTTGTTGATACCATCATCGAGGTGAAAATGTCTATCTCCATGAGTTCTGAGCGTGAGTATAAACGCAGCTCATCGACTAAGACGTTGAGTGCCAAGGGCGGAAGCATTGGTTTCTTCAGCGCGGGTAAGGTGAAGACGACTTCTGTGAATGCCTCCTATGCAGCGAAGTATCAATACAGTGCGGAGGGCTCCAGTCTCTTGAGAACCAAGCTCGTATCACTGCCTCCACCAGCGATTCTGGAGGAGCGCATCCGAACCATCATCGAGCGAAAGGTAGCTGAGCGAGAGGATTAAACTCTACTGTATGGACCATCTTTCTACATGGAAGGATCTGCTGGATGAACCTGAGAAGGAGATTCGTGCGGAGTCTGGTGTATTATCTGGAAATAAAGAGCCGGATCTCACCCTTAATGATCTGCTGAAGAAGAACGATCTTCCACCTGAGTTTAAAAAGCTTCTCGCAGAGCATCAGGAGCTAGAGAGTCAATATAAGTCGCTCACTGGACAAGGGGGTGAGGAGTCGGCAGAAGATTCTGAGCGTGAGCGTCTTATGTATCCTGTCTTTGTCCATACGAAGGAAACACGACTTCAAGACAGGCGACTCAAGCGTCGCGATGAAAGACGTTTGGCAGCTCAGAAAAGAAGGCTAGAAATACAGCTGATTCAAAAGAAACGTTTCATAGAGGAGGAGTCACATAGAGTGTTCAAACAGCAAGCTCAGCGGATCACTCAGCAGCGTGAGAGACTCAATAAACAGCAGGAGGTCGAGCGAAAGAGAAAAGAGCTAGAGAAAAGAGCGATCCAGACAAACCTAGACCGGAAGAGAGAGGAAGTCCTCAGTGATAGCCTTCGGGAGCGTCTTGCCCAGCAGAGACTGCAGCAGCAATGGCAAGATGAGCGGAATGAAGCTAATCACAGACAAGCTCAATGGACTAATTTGCAAAGAAGAAAAGATGAGCAAGAGCGTGATGAACGACTGGATGAGAAACGCAGACTATCAGCGCAAAAACAGCTAGCTAAGAAAACACGCGAGAGAAAGAAAGAGCTAGCCGAGGAAACGAAGCGGTTTAGCTGATGAGACAACTTTAAAATTTTTACTATTTATTTAACTCAATGCCCAATAAACAAGAAGAATTCATCACGGGAACGATTGATGATTATCTATTAGCTCTGGCTGATGGTATCGTGAAAGCTCAGGATGAGTTAAACAAGATCGCGGTGCAGAGCGCGCCGGATCAGCCTGCGATGCACTACCACCTGCCGAAGCTCGACTTCGAACTAAAGATGTCTTTTAACCTAGAAACGGAAAAGACATCTGAAGCAACGAGCAAGAAACCGAGACTGTCTCACCCAGGGCTGCTTCATAACAAAGGTATCGGATCAAAGAGACTGAGGGCAATGCCGATCAATCCAGAGAATACATCTGAGAATTTCTCTTCCGAGGCTGTTAGCACGATCAGCGGGAGCTTCGTAGCTTTACCAGTTAATGGAGGTAAACCCCCGAATATTCTATCACTTGCAGTGCTGAAGACGGACAAGACGGCGATCGAGGTTCTTGTAAGCGTCCGTAATGCCATTGGTGAAGCTATTGTTGATCAAGCTGTGGAACTTAGCATTGATCGTGAATTCAGCGAATCTCTAAACGCAGAGCGAAAGCTTCCTGCGGCGCAACGAACACTCAAAGCAGAGACCGATTTTAAGGAAAGCGTGGTGATGACTAAAGAGGATGGCGAGGCGAGGGCGACATTAGCCATATCTCCGAGAGAGCATCTCAAATCCAGTATCGTCATCGAAGCCTTTGCGGGAAACCTCACAGAAACGCTCATTATTCAGGTGGCGTCCTAATGCGGGTCAATAAATTTTAAAAATGACTAATGAAATATGTTAATTACCTTCAAAGGAACCCTTGTTGATAAGACCGGTAAAGCACTGGCATCTAAATCTATGCGTGGCTGCTACTTCGATAAAAATGGAAAAGTCACTGTCATAGCGAGTGGTAAAACTTCAGCTAACGGGTCATTTCTGATCAGAGCGAAAAAGAGCCTTGGGGATACACATATCCCACGTGTGCTCGTGCAGTTTGCTCATAAAAGCAAATGGACCACTCTCACGGAGGAACCGAGAACCTGCCGATCTGGGAATCTAGACTTTGGAAAAATCGTCTTCCACGAGAAGGCTCTGTATAAGGTGGGATCCACCTCTTACTTCGGTGATAATAAAACGGTAACCACCACGACGCCACTTTTGATTCATCGGATGGAGCAACCGATCCATCTAAGCCCGCAACTCATTGCCGCTACGGCTAAACCTGCCGAAATTCAGGCGACGACATTTAAGAAAATGAATGCTGATTTTGCGAAGCTACAGAAAGATAAACAGACTATTGATGTGGACCGTGTCAGGCTACAGAAGCTCATCGCCACGAAGGAAAATACGCTGAAAGCGAAAGATAATGAGCTTAAGCTGATCAAGGTGAACCTCTTGAAAGAGAAACAAGATATCTCAAAGGGCTTCACCTCAAAATTGAAAACGAAGGATCTAGAAATAGAAGAGCTGAAAAAGAAGCTTATCGCTAAACCGAAAGTTCCTAGAGCATCTTCACCGAAAGATAACGTGAGTATCGATGACTTAACGTTTCAGACGGGCACCCAAATCGCATCGGCGCAGCAAAAACTCGCCGCCCAGAAAAGCACTCTAAGATTGAGTAAAGTATCTCTCCAGCTGAGGGGGATAGGTGACGCGACAGATCGGCTGGAAAAACTGAATATGGATTTTGTAACGCAAAATCCACACGCGAAGCCGCAGCCACCTGTTGAGAAGCAGGTGGCTAAAGAAAAATCACTTATCCCAGATCTCAATTCACTGCCTGAAAAGCGTGCGCAGCTGGTGCTTAACGACAGGGATATCCCTTATCGAGTCTATTATCAGTCTCTGGATCAAAAACAGGCTTCCAAGCTGGGCCGAGTTATCCATCAGAGCCCAGCTGCTGGATCAGAACTTAGCGAAAGCACCGTGCTGAAAGTCATCATCGGAAAATCATCATCTATCTAACTATGAATACACCTAGCTTTAACGATCTTACGGATGCTCTATCCACCCCTGTCGGTGACCTCATTGCCTCTATTGGCGGTAGTTTGGCAGATGCACAGCATTCGCTTGATGCCGCTACCATTGATAATTTCAAATCAATTTACAGTGAAGATAATGACGCTTATGAGGCTCTGCGGAAAATAGGCTATCAGCCGACGTGGTATCAGATACCGGAACTCAATGCTGAGATCAGTGTGGCACTCACTGTGAGTGGCACAAGTGAGGTGAGCGGTAAGCAGAAAACAACTCATTCACAATTGGTGGCGAAGCGGAAGCTCAAGAATAAGATCCAGCTCTACGCGACTCCCGTGGACGCCACATTTACGAATAAATATGGTTTTGACTACACGGCATCATCAAAGATTAATTTTAAAATCGTGCCCATCCCTCCCAGTTCATCCGCTGAAGGGATGAAAATAGCGCCAAAAATTATCGGTCTCACTTATACGAAGGCGGTGCAGCTATTGCAGGAACTCAATATCGACTACGTATTACCAATAGATTTCAAAGGTGCTCCTAAGCCAGCGCAGAAGGTTAAAGGGCAGAGTGTCTCAGCCGGCGAGATCATCCGTTTATCAGACACATTTATGATGACGCTCTAGGATGATGAGTGTCTTGCTAGTAACGACAATAATTTGCCCCCAGCTTCTAAAAAATAAACTATAAAACAAGCATATGGACCCACAAACTTTTCAACGACAATCAGGATTTTACGGAGCCTCACAGAGACTTAGTCAAATAGGTGGGTGTATTCTCTTCCCAACTCAAGAAACATTACCTCGTGAATCCAGCGAGGAGGGGCTCTTCTCTGATTTTTTTACAGGACCTCAGCAGTCAGGTGGGGATCAGACCCCTACAGTTTGCGAAGATGGAACCTTGTCTAATCAGATACGGGTAAAAGTGATCTATTATGATGCTCTCGCTGTAGCTGGTGGAGTTTACTCAACATTCGGTGCTACGGCACAGGATGCTGAGAAAGATGCACCGGGTATCAAAGTCCGGATAGGAACAACTGATGTAAATACGAATGGAACTGGCGATGTGACATTTGATAATCTGACAGATCCTACCTGCGAGATTACACTCCCCGATCTTAGAGATACTGGGACAGGCGCAGTTTACACCAGCCTGCACAGCGAGTGTGGCACGATCTCTACGAATGATTCAGCCATCCCTCGACATCGCAAAACTTATCATGTGACTAAGGGCGCTCTGTATACGCTACGTATCTGGCTTAGACCAAAATCTCTCGTGCTGCACTGGACTGCAGGTGCGCGTAGGATCAGCGATACACCACGTAGTTTCTATCCATTTCTGATCAGTGGCGGCGGCGATCGTCAGTTAGGTGGTCGAGTCTCCGATGATCCACGCTTATGGAGGCATAATCTTTATTTCAGAGGACTTCCTGAAAATGCCATACAAGGTCTAGCAGGAAATAACCTCTCGGTTCACAATACCTTAGGTGGAGCTCGGAGCGTGTATTATCGATGGAATGAAGCTGGTGAAAACGCGCAAGGTCAGCCACAAACTGGAGTGAGGGCAAAGACACATCTGATCTCAGTGAATAATGTGGGCTACGCTATGCACGCTGGGAACTACAACACGAATACAGTAGGCGTCTCAGTCTGCGCCATGTCAGGTGCTGTGCTCAATGGAGCCATCGGAGCGGGCACTGCGATCACGAATGCTCAAGCTGACGGGCTGATATCACTCGTAGCTGATATTTGTAATGCCTGGCATATGGATGCTTCTGATCCGAATGAAGTTTGCACCCACTTCGAGGTGGAGCATCTTTTCCATAATCCAGCTCGCACGAATAGGAAGTGGGATATCACATGGCTACCCGCAGAGAAACAGAATGATTATCGTGCTGCCAATAACAGCGAGCTGTGCGCGACTGCTGCCACTCCACTCACCCATGCACAGCACATCGATGTCAATGTAGGAGCAGGCTACCCAAGTGGGGAAACTGAGACTGACCGCGTAAGTGCCTACCTTCGCGAGCTTATCACAGCAGCTATGTAATCATGAATAATCCATTCCATAGAGCTTCTGCTAAACTAGCAGCCATAGGTCAGCAAATCCTCGCACCCCAAGATTCACTAGGTGATATGGGAGGCTACGATCCATCGCGTGGTGATACAGGGGCGAATAACCAGCACGCGGGATTCCCCAGTGACTATAATGCGGCATCGATATCTATCGGAGATAGCAGGGTTCCTTTGGCATTCGCCATCGTGGGAAACTTAAGCCCTAGGATTTCGGTCAATTCTTCAAATGTCACACTGAAGCCAGTGTGGGGTGATTATTTAGATGTCTCAGATTGGCTTGTTAATGTGAGCGGGAGTCACGAAATAGTGCCACCTGAGCCTCTGATGGCAGGGCTCTACGAACTATGTCTCGATAGCTCAACGAAAATGCACTTCATGCTCTATAATCCTGAATTCCCTCACGTGCAGCTCCAGGTCGAGGAATCAGCGGATATACCTACGCACAGGGAGCACGTGTCACGCTCTCCAGATCAGATCGGGTGTGTGTTTAAACAAATCCCCACCGATATAGAGATCAGTAACTTTTGCCGTGGTATCCCCATTCTCCCAGTTAGCTACATGAGAAACATGCAGTTTCTGGTCTGTAAAAAGCTATCGAGACGTGAGGATAGCTACGAACTCGTGAACAGGATGAAACAGTCGCCGCTCATCAAAAAGGCATTCATCCCTGGTGAAAGGTTAATCATAGACGGGCCACGCCCAGGGCAGAGAATGCCAGTCATGATTGATCGAGAGGATTTCCAGCTTCCCCCAGCGGCAGAAACCCCGCAACTAACATTATCTTAATCAGAATATGCCTAATACGAACTTTTTTTCAGGAAATGGGGCTACTGGTGTAGCTATCGAAGACGCAGCTACGGCATGGTCACAGGCCGGCGCAGTATGGGACTACATGTGGGGCACTGGCTTAAGTGGCCTAGCATCATATCGTAACCCAGGAGAGGTGCATGGATACGGCTGGATGACGAGCCAGTCAGCATCCACCCGTCTTAGTCAAGCGAACCAGTTATTCGGTCATAAGTGCGCCAGAGGCAGCGAGCTCGCATCGATGTTATCTGGGCTACCGAGTAACGTTTACCAAAGTACGGCGATGCGGAACATAGTTCTTAATGCACCTAATCAGACGAGGGGAGAGTTCATAGCTCTCGTAGCGCAGCATTACCGTCTAGAGCCGGAGCTCGTGGGTGCTATTATATTGACCGAGCAGCGTGATCAGAGTGAAGCGGAGGACTTAGTCGACTTCATAGGAGCTTACCACCGAACTCGGCAGTCCACGTCTATCGGGCTGGGACAGGTCACGCCTATTACTTGCATTAATAACAACCTTTTAGATCGGCTGTTCGCTCCAGCGATGTTTTCTCCATGGCGCTTTGGACCGAACTTTATCGGTAGATTACTCGCAGATGACGCGCTCAATATTGAAGCTACGGCGCGATACATTCGCATGATAGCAGATGCTGGTGCAGAAGTAGAAAATGCTCGAACAAACTCCCTTCACACCTCAGATCCTCGCTGCCCGAATCCATCGAGTGGAGTTTATGATAATCTCTCACTTGAGAGCTTATCTGTGATGTCGCAAGACTCATCTAACTGGACAAGCTTGGCAGATAGTAAGCTACCTGCCACGATTCCTACTCAAATCAAAAATGTAGATGGGACGAATGCCGGGACGCCATCCGCCCATCATTGGAGTGTTTACTACAGGGGGCAATATTATGTGCGTCTCATTGGTTTCGAATACACATCGTGCCCATTTGATCCAGCCATGCTTAGAAATGGCATTACCTATTTCCGGGCAGATCCCTCAGTAAGCGGCCAGTTTACCTATTTAAAAAATATAGCGGATAGCACAGGAGCATGGGGTTTATGGGTGTCAGAATCATTTGACGATTGTAAACGAAGCTCCGCAATATAGATCAGCACTTGTTTTTTTGCTCTGCCCCAATTTTGGAGACTTTTTTACAGTTAACAGAAATCTGGTGCTGAACTTAGGAACCGTGTTGACCATGGATTTATTTCAAACCCCGAATGCGATGGTCCAGCAGCACAAAGTATGGCTCTTCACGCGCTACGCATGACGTTTCTCAATAACCTTAGTATATATTTTTACTCTCATTGGGTTTAATGCCTCGAAGCTTGCTTCGACTTCAGTATCTATGAGAATGTCTTATGGAGAGTCGTTATATTCATAAAAAGCATAATGTTTCAGTCTTGATGTATCATCTGGTCTGCACTGCAAAATA
>JAVCKV010432183.1:0-12374 GCA_032274145.1 Herpochondria borealis | reverse complement strand
TGCCAATCCCAATGGTCACTATTGAATTATATGATTCTTCTGGCGTTCTGTCGAACGTGACGACAACAGACACAAATGGAATCTTCGTATTTGTCAACGTTCCCCCTGGCAACTTCACCCTTGCGCAGATCAATCTGACACCTTATTTGGACGTTGGAGATAGCGATGGAGGCGACCCTAACATGATTTCTGTGGATGTGACTACTTCTGACAGCTTGGTGAATGTCTTTGTCGATGAGCTTCCTAGCGCTTCCCCCACAGTCTCCTCGTCTCCCTCTGCTTCTCCGTCTACACAACCGTCAATATCAGTCAGCCCTTCGGCTGCGCCGTCTTCTTCACCTAGCAAGAGTGTCCCATCATTATAACTGGTGTTGTCGTCATTTCAAGAAGAGCGGTCGTGGTCGTCGTCACCGCCGTTGTCCTTCTTGTTGCCCTCAAGCAATGGATATCGACTATGGTAGATCAAATGTAACTCAATCTGCCCCTCATCATCAGATTCAAATATATAACAGGTGCACTTCAAAGAGAAACCAGTGGTATCCGTGGTCACCAAAGTGCCCCATCAATTTGCGTAGTTTTGCATGTTCTTGCATCACGTGCCTCATTTTTCTGTGCTGGCTGGCGTGGTGGAGAGTGAAAAGATCTACACAAAAGCACGGAACCACCATGTTTCCAGAACTGACCGTTGAAGCTGTTGATCAACTACCACCACGATTTGTTTGACTCTATTGCTTCTTGCCCTTCTCCTATCACCAAACACACTAGCGGTTCCAGATGCTAATTGTCAGTATCTCCTTGTAGGAGTGAGTGGCAGTTTGCAAGATGGCTTTCCAGAACACCCGAAGATGGATTATCACGCTGGTTTGGAAGACAAAACCCAAGCAGAAAGGCCCTCGTGCGGGGGTACAAGGGCTTCTTGGATGTTATGCAACCCGGGTACCGACAGCATGCGGAAGAACCTTGGCAAGCGCTCATTTACAGACAGCAGTGTGTTTGCAAGTGGGTGTGCCGAACACGCCAACGAGTACAGGGTGTGTCTGCTGGACTCTCGACAAGTCATGAATGTGTTGAACAATGAACCACGTTTTCTGAGTATCACACCGGATACTGGATAGGTGGATGTGGTTGCAGAAGAGACAACGTCAGTTGTCAAGGAGTTGTTTCTTCACCTCATTGAGCAGCAGGGAAAGACAGACAAGCAAGAGGTTGCTCTTTCGTTGGTCACTCTGGGTTCAATACGAAAGTCATGTTCCAAGTCCTCCCATTAGAATCAAGGAAGACGGTACGGAGGTCACAAACTTTCCAGACTCGCTAGCTCTGTGAGCTGGTCTCGATAACAGGGGTCGAACCGCAGTCTTGGATGCTGGATGCAACAGCGAGCAAATATGTCCCGCCGAAGCGCAGGCTGCAGTGCAGCGATACTGGAAAGGCGTCAATTCTGCCAGTCGCAAAGCAGAAGCCAACAGACCTACAACAGAAGAAGACGCCAAAGAATAGGGTCCCCCGTTCAAGTGTAAGGAGCAGGTCAAGTTTGGGGTAGGCAACGATACCGCCAGAATCATCTCTCCATTCACTGTCGCTGAAGTTGCCCACACCTTCCAATAGATTGGATACGAATTGAACTTTGAGGAAGGCGAGATGACGGCTGTTGCTGTCGATGCATAGCCCTCGAAGAACTTAATCGAGTGGCAATGATATAGTTGCCAAATAAGCAAGCCTACTGTACCTTGAATGTACACCCACGGGGTGTTTTCTGCTTGCTCGATCGCTGCCTGATTCAAACTCTATCACAAAAGAATCGGGCTCTTCCCCGCCATCAACGATTGGGTCGTCAACGTCTCGGCGCGTAGCCCCTCGGGAGGTCCAGATATCAATATTCCCTTGTGGAACCTGAGCTGGTTTGGCGTCTTGGTATGGAAACGAGGAGCTGTCTTAGTCTCCTGTATTTGGGTGGCTATCCTTGTTATTATCATTGACCGCCAGCGGGAGAAGGCAGCAATCCGGTCCTCGATTGTGTTTGTCATAATTCACATGCCAGAAGCTGGTTTCAAGAATTCCAATGCTCCCTTGCAGTGCAGTGGGCCAGCTGTATGCTGGGAGCATGGTGAACAGTGGGTGTTCTTCACCGTGTAGTTTATGATGACAGCATCATTCGGGCTTCTTGTGATTGCTCGTCATTTCAAGATAGATTCGTTCGCAGTTGTTGGACGAACTGGAAGATGAGACATCTGGTGAATTTACTGATTGGTTCAGGGATGCGGATCAAGTAGCTTACTCGAGGACTACATCTTGGCGTGACGACTTGGATGACAAAAAGAAGCTCTCTCAGGATGAAACCGGCCATCCAGATGAAACGAGCCATCCAGCCGCCGTACCCCTCAACAGTGATTCGTCTGGTGTCGACAACGAATCAGACTCTGAGAATCAGGAGTCAGAGGCCTAGCTTTGCATTTTCCAGGAAACGGTGCCTCGTTAAAATGCAATATGTTAACGAGGAGTGACCCACTATAAATGCACAGTTTTCTAGCCATAAAAGGACATGATTTTCAGTCGTGCGTACATGTAGGGTTTAGCCAGTTAGTGGTTGTCGCAGACCTTCGGGGCTGGTTGCCATTACATGTAATTATAGAAGAGCGAAGTCTCCCGATAAGGTGTGCCTATACCGACGAAGTTCGAAGAATCATGTTTAAAGATCAGCTGCGCTAGTCCACTAGTGACTCCTAGTTAGGTTTTGTAACAGATGACCCCATGTTATGTGAGCTAGCCATGTTTCCGATTGGCGGTATTGAGTAATTTGTGGCTGACACGGTTTCCCAGTACGTATTTGTTTAGTATAAGGTACTCAGTACAGTTTAGGGAAGACACGGTTTTGGCATTTCTACGAGAGGTTACTACTTGTAATACTAGTGTCGCCGAAGTGACGTGGGAAAAGACACTTTCTCGAGAAATTTGGCTTGTTCTCCATCGTTCTCCGAAAAAGACAACAAATCACCGTCTCACTTGTTGATGTGCCATCCTCTCACAATTTTTCTGATTCCGAAAACGACATCGCTGCGAATTTCACAAGAGCCGAGCACACATTTCCAGCCTGTTCAAATATCAATACTACAGACTATCATGACGACATACTTGCCTGAGAACTACACGCCCTCCCAATGGGATGTCCTTTGCGGTCGGGGGTTGCAATACCTTCAGCACCCTGGCAACGAACGCTTCCGCCGTGTTGTTCAGCGTCACATAGGTCGATACAAAGCCGCCTCTGCGAAGCTGGACAAGTCGATTGTTGTGATTGATATCATCAACGAAGTGCGTTCGACCACCTCCTATTCGTCAAACGAAACAAATTTTATTCGTTTCGATCACAAGTGTAATCGCTGGTTCTACATCAATCGAGCTGCAGCGAAGAAGAAGGTTGGACAGACAATCAGGGAAATGATCAACCAGCGGGATCCTGAAAAGAGTTACGTTAACAAGTTGAAACGTCGAATCAACTACCAGGTTCGCAGGTCATCTAGTCTGACAAGTGGCTCGGATAATCCCGAGGCGTTCGACAGTCTCATTTCAGATGACACTGTCGTTTCTACTGTCGATTCCTTGATTGTTGGGGAAGCTCCAGATTGCAGCATGTCGACGCAATCCTCCTCAGAGCTCAGTTCTTGTAGTCTGGAGGATGCTGAGAAACCAGATCCTGTGTTGTGCAAACAATTAGAGCCAAAGGCTTTCGACGACATGGTTTTTCACAAGGCTGCTCAGAACCTGAGCTGTGAGTTGATGAGTGCAGAGTTGAATGCTTTCGTCGGCTCAGATATTCGCGTGGCTGCTGAGCATATAAACGTTGAGCTGACGAGTCCTTTTGATTGGTTTTCTTCTTGCCCCGAATCGCCTTCTCGAGAGGCATGCGACTCAAGCGACTCAACAGACTGGTTTCCATACCCCGATACCCTTTCCACAGAGGAATGCGAGGAATTGAGCGAGTCGCTGGTTACTTTGTTCGAGTGAAAACGTACAAAAGAAATTTTCATAAAACCAGTTTTGTTATCATATTTACTGCCCACAGCTTAGCCTTTCGTTACTACTATTACCATGCGAGATACGAAAACTGAGCTACTACACGAAGCTACAGAACGCGCTACAGTGAAACCCAGCTTTTTCTCGCTCCCGGGACGGAACTTTCGGCATTCTCAAGCGCCGGCAATTCCTTGCCTCCCACCTGAATGCAGTAGCTAGTACTACGGTCGAGAACTTTCGAGATGCTCTGAGCCGAGGGTACCAGTTCTCTCCCCCCAACACACACAGGCAAAGAGTCGCCGTGTTTCACTGTACGATACATACTGCTTATTCTTAGATTCTTCGTGGTATTTTGCTAATCACGACGATGGGGTGAGAGAGAAGGATTCTTGGGAGAGCCAATACATACCAAGCATTCCCTATTTCGGTACGAGACTAGTAACTGATCTGGTACTGGCTAACTGTGAATAGTCAATAACGCGATGTGCATATGGGTTATGGTACCCGACCGGTTACGGTACCGGTTTGTGGTGTGGTCGTGCTTTTGTGATGTCCTCCACAAGGGGTAATTTGGATACTGTGCTTGTACGATTATCACACCCCTCAGCGTGTCTCTCGTCAGAATGATGGCATCAACAAATAATAATCAACTCAATCCAAACAAGATCCAAATCTCAAATGGCAGCGATTTCGAAGTTGATCGCAGAGCTTCTCGAAGATCAGTCCAGCTAAGCCCCTCAATGCTCAGGGACAACACTCAACATCAAACATGAATGCTGACGACCCCCTAGAGGATTCCCCCGAGACCCCTTTGCTGGGTAATGAGAACGAGAGAAGGGACGAGGAGGAAATTGCTCAAGCGCAGGAACCTCATTGTCGTCGAAGCCTGTGGAAACTCTTCTTATCACCTCTTACTGACGAAACGGGGTCGGGGTGGGGGGTCGTCGCTGGTCTTACTACATTGACGATTGTGGGGACGGTACTGGGGCTCGCATTACCACAGAATCACTCTCTTCCTACTCCATGGTATCGTGCTGTAAGCAGCTCGATTGGTTACACTTACTTTTCGTGCTGGAGCGTTTCCTTTTACCCTCAAGTTCTGTCGAACTACGCTCGCAAATCCACGCGAGGGCTCAGTCCCGACTTTTGTGGTCTCAATGTGATTGGGTTTGCGTGTTACTCCATCTACAATCTACTCTTCTTCTTCAGCAAGTCGGTGCAAGAAATGTACAAGGAGCGTCACGGTGGGGCTGAGGTTACCGTGCAGAGCAACGATGTAGCCTTTGCGGTGCACGCATTGTTTCTGTCGACGCTCACGTTTCTGCAGATTGGTTACTACAATGGAAGTATCTGTGCCATGCTGCCAAGTCGATTGATTGGATGGACCATGATTGCGATTGTTGTCGCCATTCTTGGCGATCTGCTGCTGGTTGGCGTGCTCCACCGCTCTAGTTGGCTGGACTTTTTGTACCTCTTGTCCTACGTCAAGGTCTTCATTTCACTCATCAAGTACATTCCTCAAGTCTTTCTCAACATGAAGCTCAAGTCGACGCGGGGATGGACGATCTGGAATGTTCTGTTGGATTTTTCAGGTGGCACATTGAGCGACTTGCAACTCGTTCTAGACTGTGCTGATATGGGAGACTTTGCAGGCATTACAGGCAACTTGGCAAAGTTCTGCTTAGGATCAGTGTCGATCTTGTTTGATATTATCTTTATGCTCCAGCACTACGTGATTTATCGTGAACAACCGGCGCCCGTCGTCGCCCCTCAAGTTGAGAATGAAGACGAAGGAGAATCTGACGGAGATGATTGTGAAGAGGTTCGCAACGACGAAGAGCCAGGCAACGAGATTTCCTAGATGGCGCAAACGTGTGAGCACGACACTTCTCGTTTGATCTCTAAGGAAACTATCCCTTCCATAGTTTCGAAGTAGTCCAACTTCCATCTTGTAGAAATGCCAACTTGAGATTGGATCTGAGCTGGGCCAATTTTATAAGTTATCATGTTCGCATCTCTCTTCAGTTCAATTGACTCGTTTAGGTGCTGAGGGGTTGCGAGTTTCTATCCGCCCAGTTGCGCGATTACCGAGCACCAACCCATGGGGGGTACATTGCCGGCATTGGCAGCTACCCTTCTTTGCCTTGACCAACTCTAGAGAGTTGCCAAAGCCTTAGCGGCGGAAGGTCAAGACTGCTATTGCTGCGCGCCGTATCGAAGCGCTAAGCGAACTAGCCGCTGAAGTAGAAGCCGAAGGCAATTGGAGCAAGAAAATAGCGTTCAGCCGAAAGATGGCAGCGCTCGGGATAACTGCTGGATAGATACGTCTATTATCTCCAATAGCATCTGCATGAAAGCTCCCGGCTGTACAGTGACATACCCCGTTTCGCGGATTTACAATGGGACAAACACGAAGGCGAGATCTGAACAGGCAGCAAAGACCAAACCCCCGAGGCCTGGACGAGGAGAGAAATCCAGAGGCCACGTAATTGACAATGTCTCTTTCTAGAGAGAAAGTCCCGGCCTGTTATGTGGGTAGACAAGGGTATGAAAGGTACATACAATGAGGTTCTAGCACCGGCTAAAAACTATTCCCTACGCTGAGCTAAACTCATTTATTATAGTAGACGAAATTACGCTGATCAGAAGGGCTCATTCCTCCCCTTTCCCCCCTCCTCTCTCTCTAGACAATTGCAGCGATTGCCAAACCTGCAGTCGCAATGAAAGCTGAAGTGGTGAGCTTGGCATTGGCGCCGCCACTTCCTCCCCCCTGGGCAGACCTGAGAAAGCTTCCAGAATCACTTGCAGACCTGCTGGAAGCAAAGACAGGAGTTTGATCGAGGAAAACGTCAACCGTATAGGTGCAATCGACTTGAATATCGTAACCCTCAAAACTTGCAAAGCTGTTATCTTGGAGAGCCGCAACAGATGTATCAGCTAGACCTGCCATAATTTCCGTCAATTCTTCGGAGTCACAGCTTTCATGCAAACAGAAGGGGAAGTCGTTCGCGGCAGAATTCACCGAGGAGCTAATCGATTCGCCCTCGACAGTTATATCCAAAGTGCAATTCACACCATAATTCATAGTGGCAAACTTGCCATTGGCAGCGGAACAAGCCGTGATGACACCTCCAGAACCGGGACCAAAATCAATAGTGCAGTCAACATCAAGGGTATCCGAAATTTGACATGAGTCAGCGTTGATAACAACATTATCGTAGGCAGCAGCGAGGTTGGAATCGGTGGTCAGGAGAGTTTCAGTCTCTTCAGAACACGCGCGAGCACCGTCGCTGAGTTGAGATCGAAACTGAGCGAAGATATCCTCGTCCTGTTGTAAGAAGCGGTGATGCTTCTGCACGATGGATTGGGCAAGAGCCCTGGTGGTGAGAGAATGATTATCCTGAGCTGCAGCTTGCAGGTAAAGACCAGCACTGGCGAGAAGAGTGAACGAGAACTTCATGGTGTAGATGGAGGAGCAACGAGATTCGAGAAGATTTGTGTGCTTGTTCGATCGGGCTCTAGAGAGCAAGCTTGTTCGCTTTTATCAATCAGTCGCTTAAACCTGACACCAGTAGAGTACATACTATACTTGAAGTGTAATGAGCCAGGATATGGATTTGATAGAGGTGCTGAATCGCTTCTGACGACTTCCGAGCCATGCTAAGGAACCATCTGGATCACCTAGGAACTGTCATGGCATCCACTTCGCACGTCTGGATGTCGCAACAGGACTGCATTTATCGATGACCACTGTACTCGTGGTTGTGATAGAGCAACGTATCTGGGGTTATACGGTATGAGCAATAGCTTCTCGCGCATCAAGTAGGAGAGAGAGAGAGCTCGGATCTTACTAGTGAGTCAGTCAACTTGGGTCTACTGAAACACCACGAACCAATCATTTTCACTTGGTTGGCAAACTCAAGAGGCTCGTCCTCGTCGCACCAGACGGACTGACTGACTCTATTCTTTTCATCTACAAAGTTGTTGTTGCTGTGCGCGAGACAGATCTGGTCGACTCCTTCAGGAGCAAACGAAACAGCACAGGGTGATGAGAGCGAATAGCCGTGCCTTGTGTGTGCCATCTGAGTATCATACAATGCAGCTATTTTTAACTGTGTTGTGCATGATGATAATGATGATGTATACATCATATAAATAGTGTTGTTCAATCAAGCTATTCGAAGCTGCGCGTGATGTATAGGTTCGCACCTGCATGAAACACCGTTCGACAAAAACATGAACTGTGGATCGATGAGAGTCAGCCAGTCAGTCAGTCAATCGACCAATTGTGTAATGAGAGCTAGCAGCTGCTGATGTTGATGAAGTACGATCGTGCGTACAACAATGGTGGGGCTTGGTATAGGACCTCATAGTAGCATGATCCAGCGGCAGCGGCGCCATTGTCGAAGAATAACAAAGGAAAGCTCAGAAGCAGAGCGGTCCACAGACAGACCGTGCGGTTTGAAGCCGAGCGCCGTGTTAGAATTTCGAAAGGAAAGAAAGCAAATTGGAGTTTAGTTGCTAAGTTAGTTACAGGAAAAGCTACTGATCCACCCATCCGTCCATCGAACACGATCCAAGTCAGCGCACGTCTTCTAACCTATCACAACAATCACAACCGGAATAAGTTTGTATATCCATCGACAACGGAACGCTACACCAACAGCTACAATACCTCCTTGTTGCTTCTAGCTGATTGTTGCTAATACTCTCGATCGATCCTCTCTTGCCGATACCTTTATCAACGATCCTCTCGACGACACTTTTATCAACGATCCTTTTGACGATACCTCCCCTCTTTCCTCATACAACACACTTGCATGCAATGTTGACTTCATCTGTCGTCGACGTTGTCGATGGCACAGACTTGACAACACTTGTTGGCCAGGGAGCGTTCAAGGACGAGTACAAGAAACTTGTGGAGAAATTGTTCACTTATGAGGCGGTGGGAAACATCAAATGGAGAGATGTAAAGGATTTCACAAGAGCTGGTTTCGTCACAAATTGTGGTAAAGGCAATGTTGCCATCAAATTTAAGCTTGAGAGCTGGATCAATAATTATGGTTTAGAATTCCAGAAAGGTGAGTGCTGGAGTTAGCTATCGTCGTGCTTTTCCGTATCTATTTATGTTGTTGCGGTGCCTAAAGAGTTCTTTTCTCTGCCTCTAAAAATCCCTTGGTACCAGATGAGACGTTGCCACCACCACCACCACCCGAGACTGCTGTGTCTGCATGTGAGAAACTACTAGATCAATTTTGGAATGGGGAAGTCGCAAGCCTTCAATATTTTAGTCCACCGGATGCAGCCTTGTTCCACGGTTTGTTCAAGAAAGGATCAAAGATTCCCTGCATTCCAGGGAAGGAGCGGCCATCGCTTCTTCTTTGCGGCCTGGAAAACGTTGACACAAAGTTGGCGGTCTACAAGCACATTGAAAAGAGTAATCCGATTGGGCCAACCTCAATTTACGGCACGTCGGGGGCGGGCAAGACAAGAAGAACGTTCGAGTACCTTTCAAGAAATTATGGATTTTACTTTGTGGTGAATACAACGATAAATCCCGGATCGAAGGATACGAGGTCCTTGCTGGGACATGTTCAAAAGCCAAATGTCCTTGTCAAGCTTCCAGGAAAAATAGTAGATGCTATCGGTAGGACGACGAACCATGAAGAACGCCTCATGGTATCCAAAGCGAATTTTGCATCTGTGACCCGCCGCTTGGCGATATTGACTGCTGCACAGAGAACTGTGTTCCATTGCCTACAAGAGAGACTGAAACAAAGAATGACCTGCCTTCAATGGCTACTCTTTCAGCTGTACCCGGAGATGTTGTTGGGGGCTGACATTTTCCATCTTTTGGCGAATACGTGGTGCGAGGAAGGGTTGCCAGCCGGCGTTCCCAGGTCAAATGCCCATATGGCATGCTTCATTGACGAAGCGCAAATTCTCAAGGACGAGTTGCCAGGTTTCTTCCTGTCGAATGACGGAACTTATGAAAGATCAGCCTACAAGGCGTTTGTGCATGGCTTTACAACCCTAGCCCACACAGAGAACTTTTTGAGGTATCCAGTGTTTAGCGGCACGGGGCTTGCTCTTGATACGTTGATAGCGGAGGGGGCTTCCAATGGGATGAAGCCACAACGACACCCTGTCGTCTTCTACAAACTTGACCCGTTGGGAATTGAAGAGGTTACGTCCTATCTTTGCAAGTTCTTGAGTCTGGAAAATATTGGGGAGGACTTGGTCAAGCACATGGCAAAGTGGTTGCGCGGTCGGCCTAGGTGGGTTGCCACCTTTGTGGAGACCTTTCTGCAGCGCCCACACAAGGATAGCTATAGCAACCCCCCTGGAGATTTTCAGCCTGCAGAAGCCCCAATCATCGAAGCTATAGACCGCTACATCGAAAGGGCTACCAAAAAAGATAACCCGGATCGCAGGCTGAGCTGGACCTTAGACGGATCTTCTGCATACTCGATGGTCAAAGAGCTATTTATTCGAAAAGCCGAGTTTGCTAACCAATCTATGGTGTTATCGCAAGTGAAAGACGCAGCTTTTAAGTATGCTCTGTCTGGCGAGTCGACAACGATGCGTGACGAAACCGCCAAGATGATTCAGACTGGGGTTGCATCGGTTGTGGATTCAGTGTGTAAGGCTGATACCCCTGCGATGTACGTCGATTGCAAGATTGATGAACCTCTCATGGTGCAGGCGTGCATCAACTTTTTTGACATAGAAGTGCTACTCGATGCGGAATTGGCAATGGCACGAGGATCAGCTCACTTAGGAAGTGGCTTCGAGCATTTTATACTTCCAGCAATTCAAAAAAACTTTTCGAAGGTTTTGAAAGCGCAGCTACAAAATGACATCGGCGACTATGGCAAGTTTTCTGTCCCAAAGGTATCCTCTTACGGAGTTCTTGCGCGCGATTGTTCGGAAGACATCGACGGAACCCTGGAATGGCTCAGAAGCTCAATGAAGGCTCGATTTGAAGGCATTGTGCCGCCGTTTTGCTTCCCTGACACTGCTATTGGGCCAGACATGTTGTTCTTCCTCAGAACAATGTTGTTCCAAAAGCGTCTGGCTGTCGTCCAAGGAAAATTGAAGTACAAAATCAACCAGGTAGGGGCTCTTCGCACCATTGTCCCCGAACTTTTTTACCATGAACACCGTGTTTTGGGCAGAAATGCCTCAGCTGCTTCCGTCATGACTACAAGTCAGCGAGCTGAGTGGTCAAAGATCGAAACAGATTTGTTTAGAATGGTCGAGGAGGAGGCCGAAGAGAGCCACACAGACGAGACACGCAGCACAAGCAAGACCAAAACCAAGGCCGTGAAGCGGAAGCGAAAAGAAGAAGTTGTTCGGGTTATGGTCCAGTTTCCCGCGACACGAACACAAGCAGCTAAGCCTGGGTGGGTGCCATTCGAAGTCGTACAGGGCACTTGCAAGCATAAGAGTTCCAAACATGAGGAACACGACGTCTTTTTGATAATTGACGGAGACAGTGCCCAAACTTTGTTCGGGGAGAAGTCAAAACAACTTTTGGCTCACATCAAGCGACGAAGAACGCAGGAAAATGATGGGACAATCAAAACCAAAATCGTAGCCGGGACTCCAAGCCAAGAGCAAGAGGGTGATCTGAAGACGGGGTAGATCGTTTAATATTATATAGAGAAAAAGCACTAACTAACCACTGGAGGGGTGTGAATAGCGCTAACTAGCCCTAACGGACTACCGCATAAGTAAAATCCATCAATGGCAATAACATAGAAGTCGCATACTGACAACGAGATCGTCATCTGCGAGACGAGACTACTATCTCACGATCATTGAAAAAAAGGCAAAGGTATGGGTAGTGTAATTGGTTAGGGATGTGGCTCGTGGAGAGGTGGAGCAGGTTCGATTCTCACATTCCCTAGGTGAGCGCGAATCTCTTCTGTTAGCGAAATACCCTTCACTACACAGAATTGTGTGCTCGAAGTGCAAATTGTGGGTACTTTTGCGGAAAATTAGTCAAAATGGTTACCAAAGTGTACTTGTAGCACACTTTTATGTGCCACGAGCGCAAATTTGCTTTGTTAGCAAAATATCATGTAGTGCACAGAATTGTGCTCGAAGTGCAAATGGGGGGTCTGAGGTGGACAACTTGGCAAGGACTCTTCAGGGCTGAAGTCGTTCACTCAAGTCCTTAGGCTGTATCCCATGCTGACACCGTTATGAATGACAACAAGGGAGGACACCTAAAGAGGTCCTCTGGCAAAAGCAGTGGTGATCGCAATGTTGCACTAAGAAAGTAGAAAATGAAACTAAACCCTTTGCCGTTGGGGCCTTCCTTAATAATATATCTACAAAGAAGAAGACACCATGAATTC
>JAVCKV010432072.1:0-12376 GCA_032274145.1 Herpochondria borealis | reverse complement strand
TAACTTGCAGTTCCAGAACAATGATATCCCACTCGTTGCGCTGCAGAAAGGCAACGATTGATTCGAAAATGGGTCGTGGTTCTCGAGTACCGGCAACGCAGAGTGAATGACAAAACAAGACGCCGTCGTCGCCACAGTCACAGCTGTCCAGCAGAAAGCCACGAAAACCATAGTACATGGCATCCTCCATGCTTCTGAGGTTGTTGAATCCCAAGAATCCATCTTCCTGACTGGACATGGCATTGTGAATCGAAGCATACATAATTTCATCGGCGCGACGATGACAGTTAGAGGCAAGCCCGTTGCAAACTCGCGCGTGGCTGGGATTCGTGGTGGGTGTGCTGGTAGGACTGCTTGTGGGAGCCACAGATGGAACATCAGAGCTTAATGATGGACTTGAACTGGGAGCTGTGGGAAGCATGGACGTTGATGGAAAATGTGATGGAAGCACACTGCCGCTGGGTCGCGGTGTGATGGAAGGCATCATGGACGGTGTCGCTGTGGTTGGAACCGATGATACGGATGGAAATCGTGACACCGAAGGACGAACACTCGGAGTTAGCGAAGGAAGGGGTGTCGATGGTGCCTCCGAAGTAGAGGGCGTCAGAGACGGTGCTGTTGTCGGTGGGTCCTGCTCTGCGGCTTCTTCTGCGGAAGCCTTTTCGCCAGCTTCGGATCGCACAAAGGGATTGCCAGCACCAAGCTGCCATAGCGCAACGATGCCAATAACAACACCAATTGCAAAGACTATTATCCCACAGATGAACATGCGAGATATCTTGCGACGAAGGTAACCGCTAGATTGTTTTTCCAAGCCAGAAGACGCACGATTGACTGGTTCTTCTTCCGTGGATGCTTCTCCCGTAGAATCTGTCTCCGTCGTTCGTTGTTCTTCCAACAGCACATCATCCAGGTCCACAGGTTTTGGAACATGTTTACCACCCCCTTCCAGAACCTCTTGGTGCAGCGACAAGGTGACTTCGTGTTCCTCTTCGGCGAACATGATGGATGAATAGCGTGCCTCAGGCGGGGGTTGTTGTGGTCACTCTGTGACAGAGAATGGAGGGAGAGAGGATACGCTTTGGTGCGCGTAGGAATTAAGAAGTCGGCGGGCTTGCCTTCATTCATGTTCCAAATTCAAAAGTATTCAGGCATTAATATCTTTTAATATCATCGATTGGCTTTTCAATCCGATACCGTTGGAATTTGTGTACAGTCTCGTCAGACAAGTATTCACAAAAAGCTTAGTTCAAATTTCAAAGAACGGAAAATCTATCCATGTGCTAGGTCATGATAGGTGAATCATACTATGAAATGGTGGATAAAAATATAGAACTAAATATATTGGTAAAGGTATGCTACATTCGAAATTCGCGCCCACCGACTTCATCAATTCCAACCATCACACACAACTACTTACTTGATGACGCTATCATTGCCGCGGCGGCACATGATGAACTAATGAGTGATTGACGGTTCCACGAATGATGTCTCTGCCTCAAACGAGGATTGCGTGTTCGATGCCCTACGGACTGAAAGGCTACTGCTGAAGTGCTATGTTACAATGAGGCATGTTGACGTTGCAAAGCGATCCAGTGGATGGGATCCGGGTCTGCTGTGTTTTCATCACTACTTGTCTCCGCAGCGCTCTGGTGCGTCCGATTGGATGATATTCCTTGGCGCATAGTGGAGCTATGGGTGTGCAGGGGAGGGAGCCTCTCGGTCAAGCACTCCTGGTTGCACAATTTTCAAGTTGCCCATAAAGCAAGGGGTGCTCTCCACTATATTTCTTCGTTTGACGTTTCCCACAAGTGACGAGCTGGGCCCCCATGTCACAGACACGTGTCCTGTGAACATGAGATGGCCCTGTCGTGTCAGCGCTTTCACTTCAAGTGACCTCTACTCTCCGAAGGGCGTCGCCCTAAAGCTATGTGCGGTAGTGAGAGATTACTTCGATGTTCATCGATTTCCGATTGAAGGCTCTTGCTCTCCTTGATCATCCGCTGGTGTGTTGAAATTGATTACTGACCGCCCTCTCGATTGCGCTGCACTACAAGACTACACCTTCTCAAATCATGAAGGTGGACTAGCTACGTGTATGGATACTCCAGTGCTTGTGTGTCAAAAAGGGTGAACTTTGTATTTCTCTATAAAAGTTTCTGGTGAACACCTTCCCTACGGAACGTCGCCCGCAAACAAGGAAAAGGTGTTTCGTGGCAGGCAGGCAGGCAGGCAGGCAGCAGCTGGAGATGGAGAATCTCGTAATCAGTTCGAGTGCGCATCACTCAAACTTCGTAGCTTGCGCCAATTTCTTCCTCAATCGATGCCTCGAGATAAACGTCATCTCCCGAGTCTTCACTCATTCCGATCCAACTTCGGAAATCAACCACTTCTTGCGCCTCTTCATCAAAGAGAAACGTCAAGTTTCGAGGTTCTGGTGAAGCAGGACGAGGCGACGAAGGCGACGACGACGCAGGATCACTCGTCGTTGTCGCACTAGTGTTCGAACTATATTTGCGTTGCAGTTTGAGCTTCTTGATGGCTCGTTTGCGGCGTCGAGCCCATCTGCTTTGCTGAGCTTGATACAAGACATCCATACGAATGATGCAGAGGCCACTGAGGAACCAAAACAAACTCGCCACAATCGAACAGATACTTCCCTCGCTCAATCGACAAAAATGTTCACGACAAAGATCAGAGTCGAAAAAGAAGAATGATAGAGACTGGAAAAAATACGTCACGAGCATTGCCATGGCGATAGGCTTGAGATTGATGGTTTCCCAAAAGGTTGAACATATCAACATGATTGTAAGGAAAGACCCAAACGCAATCGCCAGAGACAGGAATAGTCGCGACACGTTCCACATCAAATCGTCGACAAGCTCCGTCGTAAGGTTCAAAGTGAAGCACCCTGTTTGATTGTGATGATTCACCTCGGTAGTGGCAGTAAACGTGGATTCAGTTGAGGATATGGGCATCTGTTGACTCCCCACATCCGACACATCCGAGAGCGATAGCAGGAGACGCTCGCCCTGGATGGCTGTGTCGTTATAACACAGCCGAGTATGCACCAAACCGACGTATTCCACCTTGTCCATTTGTGGGGAAAGCTCAAATGGTTTTTGTACTTTCACAAATGAAAGTGATTGCTGGGAGTATACAGAAAACGCGATTCCTGCCAACGCAAAGAAAACCGAGGCCGCGGTATAGAAACGTCCAAAAGGACATTTCGACAAGTTCCTCTTCTCTCTCAGCAAGGCTTCCCTTTCTGTGGGGCGCAAGGAAAAGTCTGGCAGCTTCTTGGACCGAACCGATTGACTCGACGTCACCGAAAAAATCATGCGGTCTTCATGGTAGCCCTTGAGGGGCGTAGCAGTTTCGTCTTCTTCTTCTCTCATATTGTCCTTCAAGTTTTCTCTGACAGCCTCAATAGTACAATACGGGTCAACTTCAACGCTGCCGGTATCACTTTGGGATGAGCATTGCGACGACTCCTGTGTCTGAGGGGTGAAGGACGCTACACGTTTCTCGAGAGGAGGGGTTTGGGGCGACGGTGATGTTTCCGGAGAGGAGGCAATCCAGTCCGACGAGCGTTGTCGATTGATGCGTACGGATCTCCCAGGGCTCGATCGAACGCTGTACCCGTCCTCTCTACCCTGCAGATCGTCTGACTTGACCTTTCGAATGTTATCTTCTGATCGGCACGTTCTGTCGTCAGACCGTCTGTGTTCTGAAGTGAAGGGACCCGCTCTTGTGCTCGAGCTAGTGGTTTCTTGCTGGCTTCTATCAAAACTACCTGGGTCTGCCTCTTGAGAGGCCTCACGGCTTGTTGAGTTACTCAAACCCACATCAAGGTCACCAAACAGAGTACCAAGGAACGAGGGAGGTGCTTTCTCCGATGAGGCCACGCCAGTATTCGAACTCTTCTCCTCCCCTTTGCTGTACCACAACCCAGATGTAATGCCTGTGAAATCCATTGTGTGATGCCCTTGATTGACACTTGGTCCTGTCAAAAATGTGTGTGTGAACTATCACCGAGTTGATCTCTGACCTGTTGGTTGCGGGGTTGAAATCAAAAATAGTGGTTGCCACAAGACCCACCCGTATGTGCTTTGCGTGGGAAAGTAGAAAAACACGGCAGTCTCTTTCACTCATAGTGTGATCTAAACACACACGGTATACATACGTTATGACATCATTTTAAATTATATATATTCAGCTTTATCTATACTTCATGTATATAGAGAGGTTAGCGAATACTTACACTAATTATACGACCGCGCAGCCGTTGAACCCCCTCCGATGCGTTTTGTCAGGGCGCGCAAAGGACTGCCACCGCGGTGAATGCACACGCTGTCAACAGTTGGGACGTTGAGAAAACGGAGTGGTGGCTACACGACATCCATTTCGGCGTGATGTGGATACACATGCTGAACGATGATGTGTGATAAGTTTGAACTCATGTTTGAAATAGTAGTACACATGACTTAGTTATGGGTTTGCATTTTCTGGCTACAGACAGTAGTGTAGAAGAGAGAGATGGGAGAGAGAGCCAATCTTGATAAGGGTGCAACCATGCAATGTTTGAAAAGTTTGCCATCACTGAACGGTCCCAGTAGTCGCCGAGAAGGAGGACGACCCTCCCTGTGTGCGCGCCACAAAGCAGCCATAACACTGCTGGGCGGGGTGATGACCTGTGCGTCCCTTGTTGGCACGAGCAGATTGTCAATATTTGGCAGTCCCTGTATCCTGTATTTGTACCAGTAAACTATCTTACATGTACAAGCCTAAGTTACGGTGCGATCTAACTAACAATAGCGTTAATCATCCATCCCGGCGCTCTGAAACCTCCAATGCGAATGCCCTGCACTGTTTCGTCCTCCTCGTCAATGTGTACCATAAGCGCGTAAAACTGAGCAAGAGACGCGTTGTCATTCACAGCTGTGAATTTCCAACCAACATGTTGCCAATTGCCATCATCACCACAACCCATGACAAGTGGTGTCCAGTAGTATCCTGGAAACCAGGAATCCATAGCTCGCTCGCGTTCAACGGGTGTTTCATGGATCAACTCCTTGCCAGCCTTGGCCAAATCCTTCACTAGGACGAGCTGAAATGATAGCTGCGCTTGCGAAAGTCGTTCTGGTTGTTTCATGCGATAGACTGGAATAGGAACTGACAGTACCTTGCGGTAGATCAACTCCTGAAAGGTGTCTTCTTGGGTCATGAGGGGCTTTGCAATCAAATGGTATGGCTCCATGAGTCCTTCCAAGCTACGCGATGCCGAGCAAGCAGCTCCATGAGGGTTTGGAATTACTTCAATCTCCTTCTCTTCCAAGGACCAGAGAGCGCTGCAAGGCAACACAAGAAGCAAGAGAAGGAAGCGGAGAGGCGTCATCGTCAAAGGAGACACTCGTGAAATGAAAGCTCTTCACATTCAGTGTGTTTTGTGTACAGTATAGTACTTCCGTAGCGTGTTGCTAGTGTAGTATCCATATTCCGCTGCGGTACACACGAGTAGCAGTAGTACAGTAGGGAAGGTACTAGCTACTGTGGTACGGTACATGCAGGGTTTGGTGACCGGAGGTATCATCATCCTCTTCGCTAGAGCCTTGCTAGCCATGCTAAGAAGATGCTTTTCATGACACTGTTGGAACAACGCATCTGCACAAGATCCGACAAATGGAAGGAGGTGAATGCCTTCACGATCAATCCGCGTCTCTGGAATGTACTGTAGCAGACGCTATAGTCAGCTACTGTGCTCGTATACAACGGGCTTATAGATATAATCGATAGGATCAACACTTTCTTACGATCTGCTCATCGAAGGGTGAGAGGGCAGTATGTATGAAGCCAGAGAAAACAGTCGATTCCTCAGCTAGTTGAGCATAAAACTCACTTCCGCCTATCCCCAAATCCTATCATGGTGTCCACATAGGAATGTCCATCGATGGTTACATGACCAGCATCTTGTATGGCTTTGAGCTTTGGTCGGAATTCCAAGAACTCCTTGGAAGACCTGTGCACCTGCAGGTACGCCACCTCTTTATCCTCATATCGTTCGAGAAGCATAACTTGAAGCGGATCTTTGTCACTCTGAAGAGCCTCGTAGGAAATTGTCTTGGGCTCGTGATCACGAACATAGACAGCAAAGGGTCGAAAGGCCTCTAGAAATGCATCTCTATGCTCTACCGCGGAGAAGACCATGGTCACAATGAGTGAGAATGGCGGCGAGGATTGTGCTTGACTCATTTGAAGGAAGAAAAGGAGAGCTGATAGTCCGACTAAAGCGATAATTTTCTGGTGGCCTCTTGATCGTGTTGAATGCGAAAGAGTGTGTTTCAATGGGAGGAAAGATGAACGGCGCCTTGGTGGCATCAGTGCCATCTCGTTTGGTTGCGTGTGATGCTTGTGTGACAGTGTGACAGTGTGACAGTGCATTGGTCAGTACTGTACCGGTAATCAAATACAGCAATTTGGCCAAATTGAACGAAGATCTTTTGCGCGTGGCATCAAAGGTCAAGGTATACGAGAACCATGACGATCAAACGTGCACCATCGCCAGCCAGTTGACACTTTCGCTTTGAACAATGCTACGAATCGTACTGCTAATCGTTCTGCTATCAGTCGCTCAGGCAGCTATCGAGGTTATCGGGGCCGGTCTGGGGCGTACCGGAACTCTGAGCCTCCAGGCAGCGTTGGAGGAGCTTGGCTACGGAAAGGGCTACCACTTTGTTGACTTCTCCCATGCAAAACAATGGGCTGATCTTGCGAATGGAAAAACATCTGTTGATTCAATTATCGATTTGATTGTCGAGGGCGCATTCACCTCCACAATGGACAATCCCTCTGCCGACATATATGAGGACCTCTTCAGAAGATTTCCAGATTCCAAGGTAGTCCTTACGGTGCGAGACACACCACAGAAATTTGCTGCGAGTTGGAAAACCTTGTACAGGTCCCTTGAAGTGACTGAAAGAAACTTCTCTTTCAAGTTTCCCTCCTTCTTTCAGTGGATCCCAGCCTTTCGGTATCTCAAGGAAATGCGATGTTTCATGGGCACGACACACTTGCAGCTTGAGCCGTGCGAGTTCCTGAAGCACTGGGATCGACATGAGGATGGATGGTTGGAGGAGCAGTATGAACGCCATATCCAACACGTAGCAAACACTATACCTGAGGAACAATTGCTTGTCTTCAATGTCAAGCAAGGTTGGGAGCCATTGTGTAAGTTCCTCGGCAAGCCGGTGCCAAACAGTCCATTTCCTCATGTCAAGGTCAACACTGCGCCCGGCCTTGACCAGATTCGAAGCGTCTTTGTCTTTGTTATATATGGCTGGATTCCCCTTGGTTTAGCATTGTTCTGGTTGAGCTATTGGTTGACATCCTTCTGTTTTCGGCTAAAGAAGTCCCGTAGTGTGAAAGAAAGGCCTAAGCAACAGTGACACTTCGCAGCTGTTATCATTTTTCAATTTATCATGGTCCTAAGTCGACGTGTCTTCCAGAACTTCCCCATCTACTTTTATTCGAAGTCTTCTACTACTTCCGGAATTTTTCTCTTCTTGTGCGATGCTTCTTCGCTTTTAGAAATCTTGCCTCCTAGAGTAACATGTACTCGTAAAAATTGAAGTCGCGGGAGACTAGCTTCAACTTCGACATTCTAAAAGTGCATAGAGGAGCTGGCTCGGCTTCTGGTATGCTTTGTTGAATACTTGGTGCTGGAGTAGTAAAAATGCATCCCAATAAATCTTGCTCTCTAGTAGAGTACATGTAGACATGTAATCGTAAATTGAAGTCGCACGAGGCAAGCTTCAACCTACTTGGACATTTTTTCAGAAGTGCATAGAGGAGCTTGCTCGTGCTTTGTCGAAAACCTTGTAGTTAAAACCATCCCAATACGAAGAAGCCAGTTGCTCCTCAACAAGAGCCTCGTCGCACTACTAGTCTCGGAAGTACGAGAAAGGATGCTCACCTTTTTAATTCCCTTCTCGTCGGAACGCCGTGTAATTGACTATACTGCTCATTTAGTGCACTGTTGCTCCTTCTTCCAAAAGACACGACGCCGACATTGATACGACATCAGTGCCATATCATTTTATAATGGGAGATACTAGGTTATAAGTAGTGTGCTTACGGCTCCGGCACTTCTGTCCAGTCTTGTGAGCAGTCTTTCTCTTGGCGAGCAACGGCTTGAGCTCGAAATCACTTTTTGTTTTTTCCAAGCACGATGAACAACGTAGCAGCATCGCCGCGTCACAGTCGATTCCTAACTACCCTCTCTTCTGGCGAAGACGCAAGTGAGTATACCGTCCATCTGGTTCAACGCTCGGTCCAAATGAACAACATAGGGAGCGGCTTGTTTGAGAATGGATCGTTTGGTGCGGCTAGGGGGTGCTTCCAGCAAGCAATTTCTCTCTTGAACGAGTCACTTGCCATACAACGAAGTGCAGTTCCAGAAGAAGAGTCTTCCTCGTCTTCTGTCGCTCTGGGCGACTCACAGAACAATGAAACCTTCCAAGACTCCCCAACTATACTCATGTGGTCAAACAAGACACCAATCCGTAGTACCCCTTCCCTTTTCGTCTTTTCACGGGTCATTCACATATCGCTTCACGACCAAAGCTCGCACGATCGCTCTAGATCTAATCATATTTGCCGACTGGAGGCTCTGTCTGTGTCTTGCGCTGTTGCGATGCTCTACAATCTGGCGCTTACTTTGCAACATATCATTCTCCAAGAGGGACCTTCGCCACAATACCGGTTTGAGAGTGTTGCAAAAATCTACCATGCTGCCCAGATGCTGTTCACATTGGTCCCAACTGATGTCCAGTATCATCTCGGAAGCGCGATCCCAAGGCACTTGAAGATTGCAATCTACTGTAACCTTGGTCACACCCTTCATGAGTTGGCAGACGATACCACCGCTATTGAATGTTTTAAGTGCATGGCAATCGAGATGATCAAGCTCAGCACAGCGGGAGGCTTCGAAGTGTGGTTCCCTTCGGCAGAAGACTCGAGCGGACTCTTCATGAACTCTGTCTTCAAAAACCATGTAGCTATGGCGGCCTGAAGAGGAAGTCTGGCAAGCTGTAGTACGACTATGCTGAAGACGAGCTTTCCCCACGACGGCGGGGCGGGACACACGAGCTACCGTATGCATATACCTGAGGATGTACGTGGTGCATGGACTACGGGTGCATGTACTAATAACAGAGACAAATAATGTTTCGAGTTAATACTAGCAGAGACCCAGCAGTGCTGGCGATGAGAATCTCGCTCCTCCTTGTAGTAGCTAGTATTCTATTAATTGCTATAAGGAGAAGGGAGTACGTGTAGGGAATGCGACCTCCTTCTCGCGAGCCTTTCGCCGAGTCTAAGGTTCTGTGTATTATGTGATGCCAAATGCCAGGCTAGCATATGAGGTTTGTCTACACAGAGTATTCTTAAGATATAGTTTGTAGCTGTTTTCCATCAGAGATGTTGGCATAGGGTGTGATTCAGAATTTTAGTGGCGGTTCGCGTGAAAAGACAAATACCGCTTACAGGATTCACAATAAGGAGAATAGTATGGAATTATGGGAAAAAGGTGTGCGTGGCATTCTGCTCGTAATCACTGGTCCGAGTTCGACGACGTAGCGCATGCTCTCTCTACATCTGTACCTGGTACTGTACCATGTACAGCAGGACTACTTGTGACACTTGCTTTTTTATATTATTCGTGAGACGTACTACGTAGTAGACGATGGCAGAACCACTGGGTTTTCCCACCGTGCTACAGTCAAAGTGCGCGCAGCGCGCCCATGGGAGAGAAGACTTGACCGAGCTCACATCACGGAGAAAGATTGCGGTCAAGCGACCATCGGACTGCTAAGGCATTTTTGCGGTAACCTTGCTCTCTTTGACCCACTCTCTCACCTCACTGGAGTCAAGCTCTGATCTTGTAAGTGATATTCAGTGTTGTTCCACTGCTCACCATTCACTTACTCCTGTTAACAATTTGGATCTCCATGCCCATTGGCAAGCTACATTTAGCTATCTCCCCTGATTCAGAGTCCTTCGTACTCATCCAGTTATCGAGACTCCATGGGATCACTAACAACCCAATCACTAGCCCATATGGTTCCTAATGGTTGTACGCGCAATTATTTCATTACCACTTACAACCGACCCCAACCATGATTTGGACCCAGTTCTACAGCCCTGGCCGTCACTGTGTCATCCTTGACCAGCTCCTCACTCCAGAGGCCCGTTGTACGGCCCATGGAAAATACTCCGAATCCATGCTTACCATCGATCAGTCCCCTCCAAACTCTCCCGACCATCCAATGGTGAAGTGGTTTTCCAACAACCCAAACTACCGTGTCCTTGCCATCTCCAGTTCCAAGATCGTCGCCCTTGCGTACATTGACAACAATGGCATCCTCCGTGTCTCCTCCCACAACCAGATTCAGTTCCCCTCGATGGCCAACCGTTCATTGCTGGCACTCTGGGTGACTCCCTTGCCCAGTCCAACCCGATCAGGATCCCCCTCCATAGTGCTGTCTCTAACGTTGTCACCTTCATTGACCATGCGTTTGCCGACCAGTACCCAGCCATTTGTGCCACCAACCCGATTACCAACCCTATCCAGGTCAACGGCGACGCTTACAACCTTCCTGACCCCCTACGTATCCAACGAGCGCCCATGTCCAAGATGCATTCCTAGCCTCCCACCTACTGGTGGTCATCCCACAGGCGACTCGTCACCAGATCTGCTCGGGCCTCCATATCACCGATGTTGCCCTTTCTGAGCAACTCCCAACCTATGGGGGACGCCCTGCTGCCATGTGGTTACAAGGGATGCGCCACCTCCATACCTACCATGAGAACCAGTCTTTGCTCGCCTCCATTACGACTGAGGATATCTGAGCCCACCTTGAGGGATCCCTTCCCCTTATGGAACTACCAATGGTGGACAGTATCCAAGTTCAAGGGTCCGTCATCAAGACTGACTGACTCATTGCCCACCGCATCGACCAATCTTTAACCAACATTGTACGCCAAACTTTTGATCGCTATGTCCTCCAGAACCCTGATCTCATCCAACAGTACATCCCCAACATCATGGAGATTGTCTGTCCCACTCCACTCCCAGTTCCTGTCCCCACCATGGCCGGTACAGACACGAAGAATCGCTATTCAGACAGTGTGCTCTCCCATCGTCTCCTCCTCACACTTCCTCCACATTCTGGTGACCCCATCTACCAACCTCCCCACTCCTTGTCTCCTGTGGTCTCTCATGTCTTTCGATCAGACAAAATAGGCATTGCCACCCAACGCTCCAACGTACATATGAGACGGCTATCGATGTGGCCCAGCAAGCAAGCAAAACTATCTTGAGACATTCGGTTGATATGCCCATCGCTCTCATCTCCTTTGCTTACACCTCCGTGATCCTCCATGCCACATACGCTACCGGCCTCCACCATTGTCAGACCGACCACCAACTCAAGACAAGCCTCTCTGTCACTAGTTTCCGTGCGGCTGATCCCTCGATCCCCTCCACAGCAGTATCGTCAATCTCACCAATAAACTTCTCCATGAAGACCATGTCCAAGAATCTGAGAGGAACACTTCTCCCATCAGCAACTCCCGGATCTTCCACGATGGTTTTGCAGCTACGCACCACCATTATGTGGCCACCATTGTCAACCACATTGCACATTTTGTCATCATCTGGAAAGGCTCCCTTCAAGAGGTCCAAGTACCGGAGATCACGACTCTCCTACAGATCCTCCAAGTCCTCCTTCCACTTTTCGACCTTATGACATCTGCCGTCTGCCGCAAATGGATGACCCAGAGCCTCCCCCAAGCCCCTCATCTTGTATTGCTTACCAATTTGCAACCAACCCAGTGAGTACCGATTTACTTGCTGACGACAAGGCTGCTCAGATTGACTACACTCCCCTCCGGACCATTACTTCACATTCAGTGTGTTTTGTGTACAGTATAATACTTCCGTAGCGTGATGCTCCTAGTGTAGTAGCCATATTCTGCGATGGTACACACGGGTAGCTCAGTAGTACAGTAGGGAAGGTACTACTCCAGTAGCAGCTCTGGTACGGTACATGTACATGGATATGGGTCTCAGGACCGGAGGTATCATCATCCTCTTGGCTAGCCAGGCTAGCCAGGCTAGCCACGCTAAGAAACTGTGTTTCATGACACTGTTGGAACAACGCATCTCTTCAAGATCTGACAAATGGCAGGAGGTGAATGCCTTCACTATCAATCAACGAGTCTGTGGTATGTACTGTAGGAGACGCTATAGTCAGCTACTGTGCTCGTATACAACGGGCTTATAGATATAATCGATAGGATCAACACTTTCTTACGA
>JAVCKV010431961.1:0-12377 GCA_032274145.1 Herpochondria borealis | reverse complement strand
TTCTGACTTCTCAAAAGACAAAGAAAATTATCTAGAAAATCTACACACGGGTAAGCGTGTTTTTATTGAAATACTTACTCAAGTCTACTGACACAGCCTCACAGACTGTAGAAACCTGTCTCATGTTAATTTTACAGGCTGTATCTGTGATGTGATGGTACCTGCAGCAATGCTCCAGGGGGAAGTGGAATGGGTCAACGTCTTTAGAGGACGGAAAAATTATCAATATTATTTCTAACAATAATATTGATACATCTGAAAATGAAGAGGACTCTCTGTACGATTTTAAAAATATATTCAGAGATCCTCTTTAAACCTCCCATACCAAAGGAAGTCCTATATGAAGTCCTCTCGGCACCAACTGCTGAGGGTGAGTCTAATACGGAAGGGAAAAAATTCACAGTTGAAAAAGTTGACCTTAGACATTTAACTGCTGAACAGCAGAAGCAGGTAAGGACTATAAGGACTATTCTAAAGCCTTTTGACTCAATGTGATCAGGAGACTTAGGCATCGTAACAGCTGCGAAGCACAGGATCGACAACGACCCTGATGCTAGGCCATTTCGTAGTCAGCCCTACAGGGCTGGGTTAAAGGATCGCGAGATCCAACGCTACGAAGTCCATCACCAACTAAAGTTGGGCGTCATGGAACCCTCTATGAGCGATTTGGCATCACCTGTACTACTTTTTCCTAAACCCGACAGTACAAAACGCTTTTGCGTCGACTACCCCCGATTAAATAGAATAACTGTAAAAAACAGTTATCCACTACCTGAAATGGACGAGTGCCTCGACTCTCTAGGAGAGGCCGTCTATTTTTCTACAGGGTAAGCAAATTTTGGCTACTGGCAGATTAACCTCCGGGAAGAAGAAAGACCCAAAACAGCCTTGGTCTGCCAGGAAGGTTCTTTTGGGAACAGTAAAAAATGTCGTTTGGGTTAAGCAATACCACGGCGACATTCCAGCGAACAATGGAGATTGTTCGAAACAAATTCAGATGGAAAAATTGCCTCGTCTATCTAGACGACGTAATAAGATGTTCTAAAAAGTTTGAAGGACACCCTGAGCAAGTAGAAAAATCTTAATTGTCTCAAAAGTGCAGGGTTCTCTTTAAAATAAAATAAATTCGAATGATTTAAAAATCAAACGGACTATTTAGGCCACAATGTAATACCAGGAAAGCTATCAGTCGCCCCAAAACCATTCAGGCTGTGAGGAATTTTAAAATACCGTAGCCTCAAACGCATATTAAGTCCTTCCTAGGACTCTGTAATGTGTACAAAAGGTTTGTATCCAGTTTTTCACGCAAAGCAGCTCCACTGAATGCGCTGTTCAAAAAGGGACAAACTGTAAATTTTCTACCCATTAATCAGGAACAAATTAATGCTTAGTTCTAAGAGGCACTGATAGCACCACCTACTATCAATATTTCGTCCAAATTTACCCTACATTATCGACACCGATGCATGTACTTATCAAATTGGAGTCGTCCTACTGCAAACGCATGAAGACGGCACGCGACACCCATTGGATATTGGAGCCGTTCATTAAATCGGCAGAAAAAAGTTGTTACGTAACCAAACGAAAGGTTCTGGCCGTAATCAGAGCGTGCCAGATACTTCGCCCATACTTGGGAGGCTCAGTCTTCGAAATACATACAGATCACCAGGCCCTTAAATGGCTACTCGGTGTCACAGTTGTGTCTGGCCGTCTCGCCAGATGGCGTCTACGTTTATCTGAATTCAATTTCACAGTTCAATGTAAAAAGGGACTAAAAAGCAGCTATCTGATGCCCTGTCCCTTCTACAAACTTCTGGTGAGACAGACGTTTTATCAGATCTAGATACCCCTGTACTAAATTCTGAATTTAGTAAAGAAGAACATTACGATGAAATGATAACTTCCCACATCACGGAAGATATCATGGATGACGAGGATATCCTAGACTGGTATACAGTCTACAGGAATATTTCTAAATTATTCTTGAAAAGGAAACTAGACTCTCTAAAACAGAGAGTACTGCTAAAAACAAGATTTATAATATTTTAAATATGGGTACAAATACTGTGGACCTAACGACGCCCAGTAATGTCCCATAGGTATCAACTCCGCACTACTGGCTGCTCAATTGGCCCTTAGTATGGAGGAGATACTCATTAAACAGGCCGAGGACAAGTTCACTCGGACCCTGTTAAACCGAGTACACGACGGTGTACAAAGCGAATTCCGTATACATACTATCGGATTATTAGAGAGAATATTCCAACCGATTTCTCTAGACAGATAGTAGTACAATTTTTCTTAAGACAGATTATAATACATATCTCACATTACTCCAGACCTGCAGGGTATCCTGGAGGTACTCGTCTGAAAGCTATACTCCTAAAGACCTTCTAATGGTCCGGAATGGCCCTAGATCCTTTCGGAGTAGTACGTATCTGTGTCGAGTGTGCCAAGCGGCGTACCAAACTACGCAAGCATCACTTGTTTTTAAAATTGTTCTCGGCCAAACGGCCAGGGAAAAATGTAGCCATAGACATCCTTAGGCCCCTACCTCGGACCCAAGATGTTTATGAGTACATTTTATGCGTGACAGACCGGCACAGTAAAATTTTCCAGGTCTGTCCTCATCGTACAATAACCGCTCTTGCAATATCTCAGGCTTTCTATAAGGAGTGGGCGTAACATTATGGCCAACCGACCTATCTATTATCCGACCCCTGTACACAGTTTTCCGCGGCCTTATTCAGCGCTGGCAGTTCTACCATAAATATAAGACAAGCGTTCACCTCTGCCTACCACCCGCGAACAAACGAGCAGGTAGAACGTTTTAATAGGACTTAAGTAGCATCCCAAAAATGCTCCTGTAGTGAACACGGACGCGATTGACACCAGTTCATGCATACCATCGCGTGCGGGTATAACTTTACGGTGCACCGCGCCACCGGTTATACCCCGTTTGACTTAATTCTCACATACTCATATCCACAATTAGCCTTGGCTGAGAGTGAGACGGTAGACCCTGAAGTTCTAACGACGACATTGGCTAAACGACGTTTTTTAAGAGGCCTAAAAAGTTGATAAAAAAGGTAGGCACTAAACCAACGGACGCTCAGCACAGTTATAAAACTAACTTCGACGAGCGGTTTCGCCCATCTTTTCGAATTTATAAAGAAGGCGAACTAGTCTTCGTCCGCCGTGAAGCAAACACGTCCGGTATGTCGGATCATAAACTCCGTACGGAGGTTACTGATTCGTTAAAATAATCAAAGTCAACCCTACAGCATGCTATGTAGGGTTATCTTACCTGATGGGATAGGCAGTACGGTCTCCTTCGACTGTCTCTCGCCCGTCCCACTCCATCTCGTGCCTGAAACCGCCAAGAAAAGATTAAAAGCTACATCTACAGTGCGGCCGTCTATAAGCAGGTCCCCTGAAGTACCGGCCCTGTCAAAAATAAAGGCACCTCCGCCTCGTAGACTTCTTCGCTCTCCTCTCTTACAACCGGCTGTTCCGGATTGAAATTCAATGGGAGAGACGTAGAAAACCCGCCCACTTACTGGCGAGATTTTATAATTTCATTCGACCGCCAACGAATTAAATATAGGATACGGTGGACCAACTTAAGTCCACAGTCCGACAAATTCTAATATGCACAATCTATTCCTGCGTGATGGTACAAAAGTAACGTGTACATTGGTTGTGGTCCAGATAGATATGAACGCTCGTGGCTTATACTAATATCATTCTTCCGAAGGCTGAGCTGTGCCCTGATCAGTACGGCTCTCATACTTCTAATTAAAATCACGGTAGTTGACACGGTGAGCTTTGCGAGACTGATGTCGTCGTTGTAGTACAGTAACGAGTTTCTAAACAGGTAGAATATAGTGGGAATTTATGTTATAGAACTGCGCAAGTCATTGAAATTTGGGATGAGCGCTTGTGTCTTTTTGGAAATAGTTATTGCTATGCTACAAAAAGATGATCTTGAAATTTAGTTGCTATAAAAAGAATATAGGAAGACAACATGTGTAAAGAGGTAAATTTTTAAAGGGGTAAAAGGATTTATGTAACATGAAATGTCGCAGCTGGGCGCCGATTTGATTTTCTCAGACAGGCGGCCATCCCTAAAGTACTCACACGTGCGCCACCGCTTCAATTAAAAATATATCCGTCCGACTTTGATAAGTGTAAAGAGACTGATTTTTCAGTTGTTACCTGTCTTAAGCCCCTGCGAAATTTCTTTCTTTCTCCTATGGAATTTAATTTCTCTAAAAATGTGTCCATAAAACCAGGCCAATCTGTACAAAATCGATTCGCGTTGAAAAGACGCGCTCACTAATTAGAGTTTGACTACGGGTCGGTAGAACGTTGAATAAAAAATTTCTGGGGAGATTCATAGTTGTCCTTTGTTGCGGTTTCAGACATTTTTTCGCTAATTACATCCTTTCAATCGAACGACAGATATTCCTACGTGTTTCAGACAGTCGCCCACCAGACAGGATTCGTTTAAATATGAGTATGTTAATTCGACTCCTGCATCTTCCTTCTGTTTTCATTAAATATGAGATAAATTTCTACCCTTCCAATACATCCTGGAATACTTCGATGGTATTAAGAAAAAAGTGGAACCGTTAGTATCACACAAACCAACTAAGGGGTATGTGTACAAGAATAGTGCTACAAGAGCACTGTATTTCGATTATGTAGCAGGTGATCCCGTAAAAGGGGCCTGGTGGCTTCCTTGAACTGTACCTTCTAGAGGTACGAGGAAACAGATACATTGTAAGGATATCTGGCGGACTTAATATGCCTAAAGAGAGCGCTGGGCGCTCTGTGAGGTAGCAAGGTAGACAGAACAATCTCTGGTGATAAGACGGAGGTGGTAGAGCAGTGGTAGACGGAGGGGAGGTCGCGTCCGCTGTCGACAGGGGTGCAAAGGGGGAGACGCACTCACGGACATCTGAGACAGGGACAGGATATGCACCGCGGCGCAAAGCTCACGTCAGGATAATAGGGACGGGTGAGGGGGACACGCGCTCACTGGCTTCAAGGGCCGGGGGCGAAGGGGGCGTCGCTTTCACTAGCGACGGGGGACGGAGACAACGCACGGCGCTTTGTGGGACGGAGGGATAGGGTGCGGGACGCGGCGCTACATCTCGTGAATCGCCGTAGGGAAGGATCAGGAGCTGGTCGCACTCTATGGAGACAGGACGGGGTAGACGCACTCAAAGGCGTCAAAGACGGAGGAGACGGGAGAATACTAGAACGCGCCGCTACAGCTCGCGCAAGGAACCGCTCCAAGGGACAGGGTACAGTCGCGCTCCGGGCGACTGTGACGGGGGACGGAGGACCCGGTAGAAAATGCACGCTCGCGTGTTGAGACGGTCTAGGGGTCCAGTTGTGTACCTTACTAGACACAACCGGGGCTCGGTAGACGGCTGGAGCTGGTAGATACGGGACGCGGCGCTACAGCTAGCGCAGGGAAAGCTCCAGAGAGGGTTGTGTTTATTCAGACGGTCGCAATGAGACGCGACAAAGCGCATATAGACTAAAGCGCGAGACGAGCACACGTGTAGCCTAACCTACTGCACTCTAGACAGAGCATAACTAATATAGCAGGGGTAGTCACCATATAAGGAGACGTAATTATGATGCCTTCCATACCACACTTTTCTAAGCCAGTTGCTTTGTAGCTGAGTATAGGTCACGAGAAGGGCTAATATTGATTAGCCCCATGGAGTAGGACAAGTAAATAGTCCGCCGTAACGGAATTAAATCTCTGAAGTACAGTAATCCCATTTAGCTACCTGGTCGTCTCAATAGTATGAGTCAGGTAGGCTGTATTATACTACAATAACCCCTTTTTAAAATAAAGATAAGGAGCATTTTTGTCACCATATACCAACCTCCGGCACGCGCCAGGGTTGAGACGGCGGTAACGACCGGATCAATTCAAATTTTCGGCTGAATTAATTGTTCTTGTCACGAACAAATACTATTTTACAGTATGAACGTGACTTATTTGTTTTCGGGGGGTGGGTAACATGCTGCAAGACATAAGCAGCGTGACGGTCGGGATTGTCTCAGGAACCGTGGTCGATTCGTTAGCTGGGTATTATTTTTACCCATATAAGAGGGGGAGGTGAGAGACGATTATCGGAAGGAGTGGTCACTAATAGTTCACCCTCTTTTCCCTTCACCTTCAACTCGCAACCAAGAAGATTTCAGGGTACAGTCGTCGAGACCCGTTTCCAAAGCCGAGACGCTCTCCCGTGTCGCCCGGCTCGTCGCAACCAGCGGCGGAGTCGGACGGCATCTATCACCAACAGTCACCGCCACCGGCGGTAAGCTTTAAAAGAAATGGCGGGTCGCACTCGGCGGCCCCGCCTGGGTACATGCTTGAACCGCGCGCTCCTCATCCGCTCATCTCACGCTAGTTGGACGAGTAGATGGCATACGTGTCTACGCCGATGGACGTCTTGTCATCGTGGGACTGGCGTCAGAAATTACGTGCGGTAATTCCGTACGTGATGCAAGGGAGGCGTTCACTGGAGCGCTTCCATACGAAGATGGAAGAACGAGCGGCGTACCTGACGCCGTTGGGGTATCGTTTTCCGGCGGGTGGGGTTTTGACATGGCCTACGCCCGCTGGCGTCGAGAAATCCCGTAAGTCATGCATCTCCGGTTTCTGGTGGAGTGGCTGGGGTTGTGCTAAGCACGGGACGTGTCACTAAAACTTCTGGTCCGGGTACCTGCGCAGAACCCGAATCGATTCTTCTGGTCATAGATGGACCGTGGGACTGCGCAGCATCAACTTCTGGGGTTCACAATTCTGAATTGGATGCGCGACCTGGAGCGCAATGGTCTATCCTGCCGTCTCTGTCACAGGCGCCGTCCCTCCCGGATCCATTCCGCAGCATTTTTCCCGTGAATTGTCGTGTGTGATGCTTAGATTTTCATCCACGAGGCTACGCTAAATTGTAAGGTGCTCCCAACTTATGACCAGCTGTTGGAGCGCATGCACTTCATAAGGTGGTATTTGTTCATTGCGTGAACTTGGATGGTAACAGTTAGTTCCCTATTGTCATGATAGAGAATTTATTGCACTATTGCGATGGAAGAGTCATCAGTTGACATTGGAAGTTTTTTTTCTGGGTTGGCTTTGCGGGAAGGGACGATTTTTTCTCGTTGCGTTTCCGAGTACGGTAATGAGACGTGTTCCCGACATTTTTCCATAATATTCATGCAAAAATCGCAAGTTTAATACGGATAGTTATGCAGCGGTGCAATACCACCTCCGGTGGGGTGGGTATTTTGCAAATAAAATCTCATTGCGCAGGAGGATACATAATTGAGTCTTTTTTGAGGTTTTCGACCCGGCATGCGCCGGTTATTTCACTCCCAACACTCGAGAGCAAATCATTTCCGGGATGAAAACATTTTAACGAGGGTGTTAAATCTCCAGGTCCACCATAGGGCAAGTTCCGAAAATGATGCTGGAATTAGAACACCAGGTGGAAGGGATAATAAATTGGTAAACCATTTGTCGTTAGTACACCAAAATGGTTAATTTGTGTAGCAAATGTTTTTTAAGGTTACTATTTTTGGAGCCTCAGATTTTCGTGTAACATACAGTATTTTGGTTGCAATACTAATAGCGAGAAGAACAAAAATGCTCTGATTTATAGTAATTAATTTGCCCAAAATTAGTGTCATATGATTTTTTCACTTTTTTAAACTGTGAATTCAAACTTTACTGGTTACTGGTAATGTTCCGTATCTATTTATTAATCATCTAGATCATTATCTATTGTAACTGGAGTTCCATCAAAGTTATCGGGATATTTTTCGATAATTTCTTGATGTTCGGGAGACAAACGTTTCTCCTGCCACAGGCGATAAACATTCAATCCCAACCACAACTTATCAAAGTCTTGCGCACAGACAAAGCCAGATATTTCTCACTTCTGTTGCTCATGTTTTGAACAACTTCCGCCGCCATTCTCAGATAGTAGTTCTTACCAGGGTTAAGGAGCCTTCCGCTTCCACTTCTTGGATCAGCCCACATCTTGTTTGGGACCTGTTTCATCAGCTCATCATTGCACCATTTTTTCACTCTGATTTTATAGCTTGAATAATAAACAAGTCCGCGCGCTGGAATAATTCAGTTCCGCATCCAAAGAACAACTGAAGCTTGACCCTGGACTTTTTTAAATGCACCAATCACTCTAAGCGTCATGTTGTGCGCGCTACAAATATCAACGACATTAATACGATTCGAACCGTAGGAAGGGGCTTGAAGATGCGAGGCTACTCAAGCCACTCGGAAAACAATGCAGCTTCTATACGGCCTTTGGGATACTGCTCTAGGTTATTTACGGAAATTCATTATTGAAACCACCGATTGAATATTACCAGTTTTTAAAATAGGCCCGATTTTTTAACTAACCACCGTGAACATTTTGACAAAGTTAACTAACTTGAGAAAATCTTGATTGTTAACTTTTTTTTCAATCTCTGAAAACCGAAAAAAGTTCAAATTTTAATACCAAAAAGGGTGTTTACATTAATCTGAAATAAAAAAAATTGAATTCCACTTTTAAAAAATTATGCAACGAGTACGAAGAGAATGCTGACAAGTTCTGTCATATGCGAGCCTCACACCGCCGGCGGCGACTTCATGCGTCCCAACTGTGCTATCGATTGACGCTGCTTTGCATACGCAAGCACACTCACCTTCTCTTTTTCAGTTCATACCAGCAGCGCAGGGCGCAATATACGCTCAAGTATTGGAAGTTTTATAATGATGGGAATGCTCATATTAGCCCTGTGCCATTCAATAAGGTGGCTCGATCGGCGTTTGCAGCTCAAGCATCTTCTGCAAGCGCGGAAAGGCTTTTCAGCGATCTTGGACGTTCCGAGGGAAGTCAGAGGCAGTCGTTGCTGAGTTCCTCACTGCAAATGTCAACTTAGATCCGTACATACGTGAAGGCACAGCTGAAGGGCGCTACGGGTGTCCAAAAAGGCATCCTGCACCCTCAGGGTGTTGTATGCAAACGTATTTGCAAGCTTGTAGCCACCGAAGTTGCAAAGAACTAGTAAAATTATACTTTACTACTACTTTAATATAAGTGACTATCTTAAAGGATTATGTACTTACTACTGACTATCGAAATAGGCGACTAGTTAGTCGTAAAACGCCCGTGGTATAGCCAGGCCCAATATAAGATCTCTGTTACTCCTCTGTTTGCTTTATTGTATGTGTGCACAGAAACGGGCAGAATATGCGCTTATCATCACCCTAGACCCGTAAGAAACCCACACTGATGAAGCAAAAAAGCATATTCTCGCCAGCGGTGAAACATTGACTTCAAACTTTTCAACTCGCGCTCAGCGCCATCGACCTCCATGCTTCGCTATACTCTTCAAATTTATGAGTTTGCGATCTTTTCAACCTTACGAGGGGAAAGAATTTATCTACTTTCCTGATTTTCTTATTTAAGAATCCATGACGTGACCGTCTATTTTCAATAACATACGGTACATTCAAGATGCCATTTTTATATTCTTCACATACTCATTCGTTCATAAATTTATTTGATGCATGGAGAAATATCTATGTAACGGTCAGGATCACTGTATGCCCGACCAGTTTCAACAATACTTCAGATTATTTTTGGAAAATAGAATGAGTTGTACCAATCATGGTAACCGGAAAGTTTTGAACAGCTGCACTAACGTAAATTGAGTAGATTTACCATATTATGTTATGTGTTATATTATCAATTTTGCTGCAGTCTCATTCCGACCGATATAACAGTGCTTGGGCCATTAAATTTAATCAAAAATAAGAAACAATTCTAAGGAAAAAATGACGTGCGGGATTTTAAAACGCATTAAGAGAATTATAAAAATGTCATTGAAATAGTTAACTAATTCCAGAACTACAGTAGCAAGCAAGAATATTTTTAAAGTCTCCATTAATTTTAGTAAATTGCAGCAACTCAAAAAAGAAGTGAGGTTTTTTGCACGGAAGAAACTGGCAAGGTATTTCAGTTGATTATTCTCAGCTCTAGTAAATTTGAAAACAAAGGGTTTAATTTTATTTTCATTAATTGTGGTTGTTTTTATAGACACAGATTATTATTTTGAGTAACAGAGATTATTTTTTAAATGAAAGAAAGCAAAAATTGCTTTTCCTAATTTTTAGATTACTTGGAAATGGAGAATACAGGAAGTTGGCACTCGCAGTTTTGCTTGTATTGACTATTTATCGCCTCGCAATCAACTTGAAACTAGACACTACAAAGCAGTGTATATTATTGGATGATATAGCACATTCGAAGACCTTTACGTGTGTTATATCCATAATGCATTTAACCGTTAGTTACAGCACATCAAAATATTGATACAAACCTAATATTATTGAATTACATATTGTTTTACCCGAAAAGAGAAACTCTGAGCAATAGAATATGTTTAACTATATTCCAAACTTTTCATTTTAATGATAAATTATAGAACTACACTTGGCATGGCCAACCAGATTTTATAAATAATCTTACAAATATATTTAAATCTTTTCAAATTATTCGAAATGTACCATAAAAACATAAAAAAATGTTGTTTATATTATCAAATCTCGAGCAAAGGTTCACCATTTTAGAGAAGAACTTGAAGAATACAATTAACTAAAAAAAAATACTCATCGTGTTTGAATGTTCAAGGCGAAAAACTTTACTCAAAACATTTAAATCCTTGAGTCTCATATTAAGTTTCACTTAACGAGCTTTACAAAGATTATGGAGGTGCTTCAGCTGTTCAGAAATAGAATTTCTCGATAAAAAATAGATTGTCGGAATAACCTTTATCTGTAACATCAATTTCATGAGCAGATTTCAATTTTTGAGCAAGTCTATTATTAAAAATTTTCTTGTGGTTGAACGCACTAGCTTTAAAAGGACCGTTACTCTAAAGGTTGTAACTTGTACTAATGCTTAAACCGACCTCAAACCTTATTGAAGGAAATTTAATTTTATGGAGTCCAAGAAAGTATCAAGCCGCGTCTTCTGCTTTTTCTATATATGTACTGTAAACAGAAACTGCAGCTTTCATTTAAACAGGATTGCATCTCTCTTCCTATTTAATCTTTAAACAAAAGAAAAAAATCAATAAACGTTTTCTTCAATGATAAGTAGATTAATATTAAAATTGCTCAAGACTGGCATTTTTAGCTCAGGAAAGGATGAAAAATTAAATTCCAAAAATATATGCGAAACGTTTTCGGGGAACATCCAGAAGTGCAAAATAATATCTCTTCGGTGCTTAGATCATCCCCACTCTTTTGGACCATTGATGAAGTACATTTATGACTGGAAAATAGGACAGTGTTTTCGCAGTAGATGTTATCCGCATTGTTGCAATGTTTTTTGGCGGAATGGGGATGGGCTTTGCAGGATTTCCAGGGAGAAAAGCGTTAGATGCCTGCATGATTGGGTTCCTGGCAGGCCGATAGTGCGTTTTGAGAGAATTTCTACAGCAGGAAGCGGAGCGTGGTCAAATGCGCAGGGTTCTCCGAAAAGAAAAGAGTTGTTTCCAGGGCAGTATTTTTAAATGAATGACTAGGAGTCACTTTGAATGAATGACTAGCGAATTAGTGACTAGTCACGAAAATTTAGTCACTGACTTGTCCGTCAAAAAACTTACTGAACCAGTTGATGAAGCGTCGGAAATGTGGCGCGCGGAGGAAAACGAGGACAGCGAGCCGTTTTAGGATATTCGCGAACCTCGCAGGGCACTGTTTTCGACATTGCATATATCCTCGATGTGAACGAGTGGGAACTGGAGTATCTGGAGTGCGAAAAATCTTTGAGGGAAGTTTAATACAAATCGCTACACCGCGCAGTCGCACGTGAAGCTCTCGAGCTAAAACGTCCTGACATATTCACACAAGAGCAGCTTGAGGCACTGTATAGCATTTTCCACCAAGAAATGCGCAGCGACCTCAAGAAAACCGGCCGACGTCAACCACAATACGCGCTACAGTATTGGAAATCATGCAACCCAACCGTTTCAATCTTGAGCCCGCTCCCATTCAATACGATTGCTCGTGCCACACTGTCTTCGCAGGAATCATCGGCGAGTGCAGAACGCCTTTTCAGTGACTTGGGGCGCTTACAAGGTCGCCAACGGCAGTCATTGTAAAGCAGTACACGTGAAATGACTGAAAGGATCCTGGTGTACACGCATTTAGTTCTTGAGGACAATCGGCTGCCTCAAACAGGTTTACTGCACCCTAAAGGTGCTGCATTTAGGCGTATGGTAGCGTCTGTTGCCAACGAAGTAGTCAAAGACAAACAGTAGTTACTTGTTTC
>JAVCKV010431850.1:0-12387 GCA_032274145.1 Herpochondria borealis | reverse complement strand
AAAACACAAAAGTTAGTAATACTTTTTGTGCAAAGAGAGCGAAAATAATTATATTGAAAGTTTTAACAGGATACGTACAGTAATGTGGTACAGAAACGTCTCGAATAGTCTCAGCGAAGTACAAGTAATGCTATCCGAGATAAGAAGCGATCTCAGCCTGTTGCAGAGGATGTCTCGGTTTTAGAGCGTCAACAATTGAATCAAGCGGGACGGGTGAATCAACTGAATGCTGCCAACGATTCGTTGCTGCGAAAGTACCAGTGCTTCTCCACCGCAATGAGGTTTATGCTGACCAGTCAGGACAATCGCGTCGCAAGACTTTGCGCACAGTTCGAAATTTTCAAGAGGATTCAAGAGGAATTGTTGCTGCGCGGACGCACGCGGACGAATAACGGCAAAGAAGTCCGCCTTTTTTCTTATGGAGGAGCAGCACAACTCCGCACTGTACAACCACAAGACCGACATGGACCGCCTCGACCAAAATATATATGATGCCCGAAATGCTTTCGCATTGGGCAACCCTTCGGATAGAACAGATGTAGAAATGGTTGACCTGAAAAGCGAGTTACACACTGCACGGACTGCAGAATGCACTGCCGGGAATTAAATGGACTAAAAGCGAATGAAGAATGCCTCCATACAGACTCAGATTGGAGACAAGCGCGCAGCATTCGTACTAGTCTTTAATGTTAAACAGGCCGGGGAGCTAAGAGTCACTAAAGTGGAGTGCAAGGTCAATGAAGAACGCGAAATTGCGAGTCGTATCAAACAGCTGCATCATTCATGCTACAAGACACCAATGAACACCACACGAACTGACCTAAAAATGCAGAACAGGTTACTCTACGAGGCCAACTCTGGACAAAAGGGCTCGTCGGAGAGTGACAATCCGTCGCATTCGAAAAGGAGTAGGAATTGTCCGCGTAGTGTGACTTCAAATTAAGTGTAGTTTACTGTAGTGAGCGGCGTGTTTTGAAAAGGCGGTATTAACCTGTACTCTTATGCCCCTTTTCCTTTAAACCCATTTTAATGTATTTGTAAGACCATAAACATCCCTAAATATACCCTAAGGCCATTAACATTCCAATGTGGCCTACCATCTTTCTAATATCACTAAAAGTCAATGTACAGTACACAGTGCATGTAACGTAATACCTAGCCCATTCTAGTTCATGTTGCTTACCTCCTTGCCGTACACAGTGTATGACATGTACTGTTGTGAAAGTATGCGCCACGTGTGTCGCGGTTAAGCCGTACTGATAACTCCTCCTTAGCGACCTGTACCCTTTAACGCCCCTTGCTAGATGTTGTATCCGTTTATGGGGCTCTCCCGTGCCCCTTTGCAATAGCCCCTTACGTCTGCGCTGATGCGTACGTTGTCGGCAGTAGCTGACAGCCAGCGAACGCGAGAACGCTGTAAGTGGCTATTTAATAAACCAGGGACGCACCGAGCCGAGGAGACGATGCTCGGGCCAACTGGGAGCGGCGAACGGGAAAACTCTTTCCGTCTTAGCTTCAACCACTACGCAACGATGCACCCCACTCTGGGCGTTCCCACAACTGTACCTGCCGGTCTATATGAAAGGCAATGTACGGTACACAGTACATTGAATTTTCTGTAAATTCCGGACAGTAACTGCCGAGAACTCTGTACCAGCTCTCAATAAACCTCTAAATTCATTACCTGTCAGGTACTACCTAAGTTATCTGCCAGGTACCCATTACAGTGATGATTTTCCAGACTGAACCGTAGCCCTATTTTAATTCCTGTGGCGTATCTTTTACCTTCTCTTTGTAAAAGGGCATTTAATGTAAGCAGTAACTTCTCGGTAACCCTTTACACCAAACAGGATCTCGTAAAACGGTCATATACAGTATATGCAATATGCTGTATCTGTCTGGCACCCCGTACCAGCTCTCATATATCAGATATATACGGTGCCCGCGGGGAACCCAGGTACGCTTTACTCTAAAGTTTCTGAACTTCAGACTGAATAGGCTTAATGCGGAAAAAAGTTCCGAACAAAAATCACGCGCATTGACTGAAGTAGAATTAAATTAATTCATTTCTCGATTAATAGTATATGGGTACAATATATGTGGCACAATACCACCACATATATGTATCATATAGTGTACTCCAAGGTAGTCCTGAAACACGTGTAGTTTATGTAGTTTTATGTATACGCTGCGCTGCGTCCCACCACGCGAGCGCACATAAAATGACAACTTACCTTCATATCTTCGCTTTTATTACAGGGGCACTGATGAGACATAGACAAGTAGATCGATATAGAACTATTCAACAGGAAGAAACCCTTGGAGTAATATCGTGTAGGAAAAAGGATACATCTCATGCAAAAAGAGACGAAGATGATGGTTCGCTCCACGAAGATAGAACATAACACATAACAAGAGTTCAAAAACATAGGGTGAAACATGACGAGAAAGGTTATGGAACTGGGTAGAAAGAAGTGATGGAATTGTTCTGCACACCAACTTTACATCTCTCCCTTCCTATTTTCCATTTATACGCAGAGGATCATCGAGCATCGGATTCGTGCTTGCGGCGTAACGTGTGTTTTATCATAGGGAATTTTAAAGACTATTGAATAAAAGCAAAAGTGTGTAGCACTGGTAGATAAAACCAAGGATTCATCGGATCCACAATCATCATTTATCAGTCGTAATGCATCATTTCAGATTCATCGAGTTTCAGTCTGTTCGGTGTGTCCGTAATTCACGCCTCCATATTGAACGTGTGTAGCAACGCTTACAAAAGGTGTTGAGTTGGACGTGTTCGCCAACCGGTTCCAAAAATACGACTCCCGTGTCGGGTACTAGGATTATACCATAGAGCCGTCCTCGCAGGCGCATAATTTAAAAATACATTTACACCTATAGAAAGTTAGGCACGCACAGAAGAAGTCACTAGGGACTAATATATTTATCGAAAACACGATTCTAACCGGTGGGAGCTACTCGCAAAAATGTCCGGATTGAAATGTGCATTGCATGTTATGGACTGCAATACCGAACAAAATTCAGTGGGCCGCTTTCAGCTCAATTAAATTACCGCCAGCTTGGTACCCACAGAAAGAAGCAAAAATAAGTCCATCGAAGACTAGCAACCCAAGACTCTTGCCTTCAGCGCAAGTTAATCCCCTCAACCTCAGACGTCTATGGCACCTGTGTTTTCATAATATAAAAATCCTCTCGCGACAAGACGCTTCAAAGTAGGGGAACAGTTCGACTTTTCAAAACGTCGAAGTCCTGTTTCCGACAGGAATTGGGGGCACGTCGATACACATGTCATTTATATTGCGAAATATATATACCAATGCGAGAAGCGAGTTCTGAGACTACGCCTCCAAGTTATACGAGGAAAAAGGCGCCTTCGGGGCCACATTAACCACTGGTGGTACGGAAGTATTTTGGATGAGCATGGCATTCTGAGTTTTTCTATTGTGTCGAACATGTTTTTCCCGAGTCGCGCCCACCGCGCGAACTAGTTATTTTCATTCCTCTTTTTTGGTGTGCTTTCCTCGTTACGACATTCAAAAGGTTTGTTCGGGACCTGAGTGGCGGAAAACGGGATGCAGTCTGAGCTGTGAGTTTGTGCTCGTTATTTGGAAATCGCAATGGCTGACAGACGCCAGGCCCTCCATGCTGAGGCGGTTGTCATTCTCGCCTGCGGCAGGACGTTCCTCTCTTCGAAGCAGATGGGACAACAAGCGTGTTGAGAATAAACGAGTATGTCGCCGGGGTGAGGTGTTTTCAGTCTTTTGGTCTGAGTAATTAATGCCGGACCGCAATTCTCGCCCATCGTCGTGACGTTTCCCATTGTCCCCTTTTCTCTCTCTCTCTTTCCGTTCCACACACCGACTTACCTCGGTTAATAGGCGTCTGCGCGACTGTAAGATCGGGGTGGAACGTTGCCAGTTTTTGGTAGGTAGTGTGTTAGGTGTGTATGGATGCAACGTGAAGAAAGTAGTTGCGACTGCGACGCGACGTTTTCTCCACTACGGAGTGAATTTGTGTGTGTGAAATGGCTTACGCTTCCATGTGTAAAATTCAGTGGAAAGTCTTTGAGGACGTCTGAGGGACGAGCATAAATGTTCGACGTCAGCGTCATCGGTCCGAACGAATTAAGTAGTATTTCACGTGCCGTGGGGGATTTGAGTCGCTCCTTTTGCGCTTCGCCACCCATGGCACTCGAAATTTGCCAAGAGCTGGAGAAGGAGGCCATTTTGGCTTCCACAACGGCCGGGCGTGTCTAATGGCCTATTCAACTTTTGCAGCGTCAGTAGAAATTACTACCCAAGTTCATACGTGACCCTGGCCTGGTAAATCTAGTGGTGAATCGGACAAATCATCGGTCCGACCTTGACTATCAACCCACACATAAGCGAGGGTTACCACATACGCATTGTATCTTCATCCTCTATTGCGAGTCGAATATCAGACTGCGAGACCCACAGGCCATCAAAGATATCATCTTTGGAAAGATACCTTCGCAGACCGACTTGTACCTGAGGGATGTTGTGTTCAAACACCAAATCCATAATCCATAATCCATGTGGAGATTAAAGCAAAGAGGCAGTTTGTATGGTTATTCGTAAGAAACTAACGAGATCCAACAGAACGGCGCAAAATGAGCAAGGGGCGAACGGGAGTGAAAATTGCAAAGTAGAAGGAGGTGAGAATTCAAAGCTTAGTTGTCGCTTTGGCAACCGGATGGTTCAAAGAGAGGTCGAAAATTCCTGGATAACTCATTACAACCCGACACTGAGCAGAATTACAACTATCATATCAACACAGAGCTCTGCATCTCGCGAGTTGGAAGTGTTAAGTATCTATTGAAGTATTTTTTGGACGGATAGACAGGGTAAACGTGGAAATATTCACCTGATGATCCGAACCACGAACCAGCGGCTTGAGATCCATAACTACGTGGATGCGCGCTACGTGTCTCCTTCCGAGGTTGGATAGCGTCTGCTTTGTTTCACTTACATAGATCGATATAAGCTGGTTGTTCTGTTGGATGTACACCTTCCAGGGCATCATAATGTGTATTCCGAGCAGGAAAACATGGCGGAAACAGCGAATAGAGCGAAGAATCTAACCAAGGTTCTGCAGTGGTTTGAAACAAACTATTAGTTACCAAACACCAGTCACCTGACATATGTGTAATTCACCAAATTTTTCACATGTAAAAACAGATAAGTGGAAATCTATGGAAAAGTTCCAACTGTGCCGGGGGTATCGTGCGGCACTCGCGCTATATTATTAACCTCATAAAAACTATGAATCTCCCCGTGATTAGATGCTGGTTGTAAGACGGCGGCAGAGTTGAACTGAACGAGGCATACCAAGCAGATAATTATGCGATCCTGGAGGTGGATAACTATATGCAGAACACGGTTGAGAAAACATTGGAGTACTAAGGACTTCCAACACAAGACTCGGATCTGAATTAGTTGATTGAGCAGGGGATTTGGACCGAAGTTGCAGAGAACAGTGAACAGAATCGGCAGGAGATGTTGAGCATTTTTTCCAGATTCAACGAATGGCAACGCACTATTTTTACCAAGTTGTCGGTAAGGTGCTGCCTGGTGTGAATGTTACAACCATTCAAGCAGATAATTAGTCAGCTGGAGATGAGGAAAAGGAACAGGGTTCTGAGACTTCAGGGACACATTGGAGGAATTTCTTCCTTGAAGCTCCTCGTGGAACATAGAAGACTTTCATGATCAGAGCGATTTGGCACTGTCTGGAATTCCGCGGGAAGAAGTTTTTGTGAGTGGTTACGGCGGCTTTTGAAGAGTAGCTGCTCAAGAACGGAAGGACAGCGCACTCAGCCTTCAAGGTTCCCATTCCGCGTGATGCATAATCGGTCCGGAATGTGACCCTCATAATGCACGGAGAGAAACGACTGAAGGAACTTTATTTGATCATCTGGGATGAGATTGCGGTGTGCAATCGACAATGTCTGGAAGCAATAGAAAGGACTCTGAAAGATGTGATGAACAAATATTTCGACTTTGAGGCCAAGGTTAAGCTGGTTGTCAGGAGACTTTCGCCAAGCTATAAAAGTCATCCAGTGCGGCTCGCGTGTATAAATTGTCGAGAAGTGTTTTAAGTCTTCGCCTCTGTACTTCAAGGTACTGCAATTGACGGAGGACATGCTGCTAAAAGCTCTGAGATGTAATCACCACGCGAGCAATAGGCGCTTAAGTTCCCTGAGTAGTTGTTGAAGGTCGGAGGCAACAGGGATATTACTTCCGACACGAGTGGCATGATAAAGTTGCCTCCTTCGTTGCACAGGTCGGAGAAAATTAGAGAACTGTGTCACATACTGTTAGAAGCGTTGGTTCTACACTACGAGGGCATTTAGTTGATATAAAACAGCGCCGCGATCTTGACGAAGAAGTTCTACCTAGACGAAGTCTATTTGATCTTTGCTGCAATGATTCCAGGAGAGCTCCAAGTGTACAAGGAACACGACCATGTGGATTCAGATAATGGAAAACACGCCCTCATGTTGGAGGATGTAGAGGTGGAAGAAGTTGTTGCACATCAAGAGGAGACAGAAATGGTTCAAACAGTGACTTTAAATGCGGTGCAAGACGAAAATGAGATCCAACCCGTATAGCAGGAGGTTGATTAGATTCAGCCAGCAGCAAAAGAGCCGAATGAGATCCATCCAGCAGAATAAGAGCCAGTGATATTAAACCTGCGCAACAAGGTATCATAGTGGATTAAGATGAGATCGGTGAGCAAATTGCGGCCGAGGGTTACTTCAATACAACGGTTGTTGCTGATGCACTACAGTAACCAGTAGAACTTCTCAAAAGTCTCACATCTGGGTCTGCTCTCCCAGGCCATGAATTGAAGCTCAAGAAGAACTTAATAATTATTCGATTGCGCAAACAAAACCTCTCACAAGAACATTTAACATGGCACGATATAAAGTGGTACGGATGAGTAAATCAGTTCTTATACTCAAGTCTATCATTTATTTGCATGTTGGAAAAATTACATTTCTACCAAAGCTGCCGTGTTCCCTAGGGTACTACCATTTTTATATAAAATGGTTCAAGCGTGTTCAATTAATGGTGCGTTTCTGCTTTGATCTCACTACGAAAAATAAAAAGGGTCTTCATTTGGAGGGTACCTTGGCCTCGATTTAAGAAAGAAGTTATATAAGCATGGTCAGCTGTATGTTTCACTTTCAAGAAAGACCCATCCAGGAAAAGTGTCAGTGATCACAAGGTATGGATAAAATAAGACATTAAAATTATTGTATCAAGAAGCCCTTTGCTAATCTATAATAATTTAACTTTTAATGATTGATTAATGATGTAAAATTTCAATATCAACTGCGGAGAGCAAAGGTTACAAAGCATTACCAAGAGCCCTGCAATTCGTTACGTGTTTAACTATCATATATAGCGGGCTCTCGAACTCATTTCGAGGCAGCAACGGATCCACTTGTCTAAATTGTATTATACAGAACTGTGTACACAATGTTGGTTCCATGGAAATTTTACGCGGCTTATAATATTTCGGGCTCTGTGCGCCTGACCATTGTAAACTTGTCTCTTTCATGTGGTAAATCCCGTTTTCTCTCCCAACACCACCGTTCAACCCCTTCGAATCTGGAAACTTTTCAAAGTAGCGAGAACAGGTAAAATAAGACAGAAGCTAATTATTATCAAAAAGCTGAAATTACACTGTTTGATTTTAGATGGAAAAAATATTATGATATCACACAAAGATAAGATTGACACCAAAACCCAGCACGTCCAACTGCGCTGAAGTCAACTGCAGTTTTTTTGTACTGTGTAAGACTCACTATATGTTTTTAACCTTTCCACGACGTAGCACGTCATGAAAGTGACAAAATTATTATTGAAAATTGCAATTTTTTAAATAAAATTAACTCGGACGAGGATAACATGAGGTTACAGAAACGGAAAAGCACAGTCACAAACACACGGAAACGGACAGGAAAAAATCACTCACAGGCACACACACACGCACATGCACATGCACATGCTCACGGCAAGAACACACATACGCACACGCATACGAATAATTAAAAAAGTCATTGCCATGTTCACAGGCACGGATAGTAATACCGTCGCGGACACACAAACCAATCGAAAATAACTGGACATGTAAATGGCAAAGTAAACGGACTGTGACAAGCTAACAAGCACGGACACGGACACGGACACGGACATGGTAACGAATACGGACACTGAATTAGTAGTGTCCATATTCGTTGGTTAACAAGACAAACATATAGAACTTTGGCTAGGGTAGCCTTATTGGGGGTATCTGAGTGTGCACATGTGGATCATACTTTATTCTTATATTTTTAATTTGAAGGAGAATGAATTTTAGAAAGGTACTGCTTGATTGTAAATAATATCGGTTGATAAAAACGATCTGTTCCTCAAAAAGCGTCTCTAGATTTCTCTTGTTTGACTTATCCACACACTTAGTGATGCTTGCCATGTTTGAGCTCGTTCTATAAAGTAGATGCTTTTATTTTCCTCATAGAAAGGAGAAAACAGTTCCATCTTCAGTTGATTTCTTTTTATTAGGTTCCTGTTCTGTACTAATTGTATCCCTTGTGCCGAATTTGTTGTATTAAGAAATTCACCTTATATGCCTCCTTTTTCCATTTTTAGTCACCACCATTTACGTAGCGCTCTCTAAATGCAAAAGCGATACCATCCGCTGTACTGAGAATCTCTTCAGGGCCGGTTTATCTTCCAAGGCAGTTGAACATGAAACATCTTCATATACATTTTTAAATACGCAAACCAAACAGCTGAATGGTGTTGGTAAACATGCTTATTGGGCTGGTGTGTATATTTTTCAAGGGTTAGCTATTATTACTATCTTCTCAAACCACCACGAACTATGGTAATTTTGAACCGCCAAAAACAGAAAATATTCTGGTAATTAACTGATTGAAGTCTGGTATGCTATTTGTTACGTGTCGTCCCCCATACAGATGAAGAGCGCTCGTCATGCCCAGCTGGTACTCTACCGTATTGCCACCGCCTTTTAAAGTCACATCCATATACCTTCCAAGTTAGTGGTACTTGAGTGTGTCGAGGGACGCATATGTGGCTATGCATATGCACCGTCAGATATTGACGCGTTTGTAGCCAATTGTAGTCCTTTATTATAGTTCCGTACCTATCAGTTAGTGTCAAGCCAAATCAGGCTACAGGACATACTCCATAGGGTTCCTACCAGGGCGGCTGAATGGATTACCCTTTTCTGCTGTACCTTGCAGTAGAATCCCTTACGACCACCTAGTGGGTATAAGAAGATCTCTTTTCCGGAGCTTCAGAATAAACCCGGTCATCTAAATGCCACAGAGGGTCCGCCTGCAAGGTTGACTTCACCACCTTTACAGTCCCAGTTCGCAACATATACCAGGGTTTCGTGTAATAATATTTTAATTTATTGCAATAATTATTGCATCCATTTTTAATTATGCAATAACTGCAGCAAAATAAATCGTGCGATATCTATTGCAATAATTATTGCAATTTTTCCACGTTGGTGATGAAAGCAGGAATATGATCGCCTGAGCAGCGCAATGTGTCGAAGCGAATCCAATAAAAAGAAACGGTTTTTTCGCAATTGAACTTGAATGCCAGTTGTCAGAAACATGGGCATCGGTAGATTGCAGCTCGCATCCTTTTTTCACATCTTCAGAAGCGTCGTCTGCAGCCGCCGTCCAAAGTTACGGACAACCATCCAGGATTTTTGGAACGTGTCAAATACTGTTAATGCACTACCCCTCAATTTAAGTTTAATTGTATGATTAATAATAATAACAGTAAATTAAATTAAATCAAATTTAAAATAGTCTTTTCCACAAGTATCTCTACGTAAAATACTGAAAATTGGGATGTTGCACTAATACTGCAATTTCCAAATAACATAATATTTATCGCAATTTGTCCAGTTTTCTAATAAGTATCACAATAACTCTCTTTTATCGCAGTAAGGATATTGCAATTAATTAAAATAGCAATGCGCAATACCCATTCGCAATGACTGATACGCACACTACAGTCCTCCATTATATGTATATCGAGACTGTATCGAGACTGTATCGATACTGTATTGATTCTTTTCCGATTTTCGCACTATGTGATGTGTAACTGATCGGAACTCAGATATTCTAGATCCGAGAATTATCATAGATTCAATCGCTGCTGCTACGAGTACAATAGTCTTGCGCTTGCGATGTACGTACGTCAGAGGTAAGTGAATAGGAAAAATGGACATATGACCTTACGTAAATATCAAGAAAAATTGTTGTTGAACCCAAACAGGACTAATTGGGGGAATTGCAATGTCCCAGTTCGTCCTGTTTGGATTCGACGGTCTTCGTTATTATTACTCATTTTTCGAATCAATGAAGGCGCTCTAGTAGGACCGCCACTTACAAATGTCGTCGTAAAACGTTTGTCTTGTGTTTAAAGGTACGGTAGTAAATCTTCGCATTCGAGATTGTGATTTACTGGTTGAAGTCATCTTGTGCTATGCTACCGAAAGAAGGGGGGAACATTCTTTTGCCCATCATTTGCGGCTGCCGCTTTAACCAGTACACTTTGAAAATCTCGGCTTCATAACCGTCCCATGGCCTCGGTGCGGAACCTGCCACGTGCAGACTGTACGTACTCGTACAGTACTGTAGCTCCCGACCTCTTTCTGACCGTCGAAACCAATTCGAGCTCGCTGATATTCCGGACTGTCGGTAAACGCGAGAAACAATCAACATTTCACGCGATGCATCTTCAATGTACACTGAATCACAACACCTCCTTCCAGCTTCCCATTCTGCAACCATCCAGACTCGTTCCCCCCGCACCAAACGCCTTCCTCGCAGATGGAAACTCGAACTATACGCGTCAGTCTCTTCAAGCGCGTGCGAATGCGACAAACGACGTCCGGGCCGAAGCTGACCGATCTGTCCGCCGATATTCTCGCGCAGATCGTCGGGCATCTTCCACGCTACACGCATCACTCGATCGCGACAACGGCGAGTGCACTCCACCGCGCCGTGCTCGCGCAACCGCACTCCGTGCTGACACACATCGATCTCCTGGCCTCCCAATCGCTCTGGACTCGCGCACCCGCGACACCCGGCTCTCTTCCGTACCGCCTGCCGCATCACGCCCGCGCTAGTGCGGGCGACCTCCGCGTGCTCCGGCTTCATGCGTGGCTGGGACCGAGCGTCGTGCGTATCACGCTAGATGCTGTGCGTGTGTACTGCACGAGGATAAAGCATCTTGACATCCCTGACGGAGGGAGCATTACGCGTGACCTGTTCCTGTCGATGTGTCGACGCCTGACCAGGCTTCAGAAACTCGGTGTCATCTACCCGTCGGCGGATACGGTTTCCTCGCTATCCTCTCTTCCGGTGACTTGCACGCAGGTCCGTCTCGTGAAAACGAATCCGATTTGTCTTCCCACCCTTATCGACGCGCTTCGCGCGCTGACGAGTTCCACACGCACGAATCTCTCGCTCATGGTCGCCATCGCCGATCCCTCGCCTTGGAACGGCCACAGCATGGAGTGCACGCAGGGCACTGGTAGTTACGGCAACGGGTTTAACCCAATGTGGAACTGTTTAGAACTGGTCACACTTTTCGCCCATACGGTCAGACATCAAGGTTACGATTTTCTCCGTTGCCTTAACCAACTGTCCATCCATATCTCAAGCTGCATCTACACATTGCCATTTGAACCGTTCGTCACTCAGAATGGCTTTCCTCGTTCGAACCGGTCTGTCGTCAGTTTTCTCCCCGCGCACGTGTCGTTCTCGTTCTCCACTCATAGAGAGAACGTCGACTTTCCCAGCCGCAATGCGGCGCTCGGCGCGCACCCCGTCGCGGTAATGAAAACGTCGTGGCCACTCCTGTCCTCGCTCATACAAAAATTTTGCACGACACCGGGCGGGAGAATGCGCACGGACTGGCTTGCGCCTGTGCGGGCCGTGCTGATCGAAGCGAGCGTGTGTTTCACCTGGGGCTGCGAGTATGCCCGGGGCAAACGAAACAATTTCTACGACGCGTTTGCCGCCTCCGCGCCAACGTTACGCGAGATCCGCGCCTGTTTCAAAATGGAGCTGACCACGGATCACCAGCTCGGAAAGTGCGCACGCATCTGCATAAACGAGGTGCGTCGTGTGTTGCTCGCTGTTGGCGGGACAACGCGCGTTGTGGAAGTCCCGCGGAGTATTCTGGAGTGTGCGGGGAATATCAGCCTCGAGTGGATGTTACGGGCGTGTGCCCCGAGCGTTACAACGCTGCGTCTGTCACAAGAGCCTGCTGAGGTGTTTGG
>JAVCKV010431739.1:0-12390 GCA_032274145.1 Herpochondria borealis | reverse complement strand
CTAAAGTTTGATTGTAGATCTTGTATACAAAAAGCAGGCAACTTAACTTTATTGAATTGCCCGCTTTTTTGATCAATACGAAGTTGCTTAGAACAAATAAGTCTCCTAAGTTACATATTATATTTTATTCCCAAAGATAGTATTGGGAAGATTTTTAGATGCTTTTTAACTAATCTAAAGTTATGTTCTGCATCTCGCTTCAGGTAAGGCAAAGCCTCTTGTAAATTACCGCTTGCAGAAACAGATAATTTAGGAGTTCCTGTATACATAGCCCCTGCCTCTAGATTGAAGCTCCAGGATGAATTATTATAGAATGAGCTATCATAACCTATAGAGACTATTGGAGCTATCGCATTACCTAACTTAACTTTTGTTTTTACAGACCCTATCTCCTCTGGTGTGAATATCTTTCCATAAATGGTCATAGAATGTGCTCGACTTGCAGTTGCTGTAATATTGTTACCGTTATATGCAATACCTGCTGATACTTTGAATCCAGAATTATTAAATGGATGATAATCTAACATTAAGGGCACAGATAGAAGATTGATTTTTGCATCTGTTTTTAGAGTAGCATCATCAAAGGTTTTATCCATAGATAAATAGTTTACACCTAACCTTGCAAATGTATTTTCTGCAATTGGAGTTCGAGCCTCTATCCCAATACCTTGAGTACCAAATTTAGGACCGAATGCTATGATGTTCTCGTCTGCATATGTATAGTTAATAGCTCCAAGCAAAATAGATGTGTACGCTACAAGATTTAGTCTTATTTTATTCATAATTATAACTCTTTATTATATTCAAATACTAAATTAGTAGTATAAAGTATAAGATCTAGTTTCTAAACTCAATTATGAATCGGTTATTTAGTATTGTTGACGTATATGCTCTAAACAGCACAATATAATTTGTTTTTATTAACTATGTATGTATAATTTAATGAAGCTATATTTCCTTTAATTTTTCATTTATAATTATGGCAAAGCATCAATATGCTTATTATTTTCAGAACCTTGAGGCAAATAAACAAAAATCAAGAGACTGGTCCAATAGGCTTAGTAAAGTCTACTCTTCAAAAAGTAATTACAATTCCACAAAAAGTCATAATGTATATGGACCTTGGCAACCGTGTAATTGGCTAGTATCTGGAGATGAAATACTATCTACGCATGGTTTAAACTGGTGGTATGGAATACCCTGGAAAGCTGGAAGAGCTGGGCAGAACATGAAGAATGATGCTGTAACTCGAGAGTCTATAAGACAAGCGATCGCAAGTAAATTAGGCTGCTCAGCAGAATGTATAATGCTTAATCCGCAGATAAATGCCAGAGGTAATACGCCCACTAAATATACAGGTATAGGTGACGCTATTATGTTCAGCAGTTATACTATAGGTTATCAATATAGGAGCTTGGAAGTTAAAACAGAAACCTATTTTGACCAAGCTAAATATAATGCCGACATTCAATATCACCAAGGCCAGATTAAATACTACAATGATTCTGTAAACAAAGGGAATATAGCTAAAAGATATTACGATGATATTCGTGCTAAACAGAGGCAACAAGCTCTTATAGCAAAACAAAAACAAGATGCCATCTTAAAGAAACAGAAAGAAGAAAAGGCAATTATTGAAAATATTAAATCAATAGACGGTAAAGAAAAATCAGTACTGTTGTCTAAAGTATTTAATAAAACAGACGCTAATAGTAAATTTACACTCAGTGAAATAAAAAAAGCTCAAAGCCAAGGAGATGCATTTGATGCTGGGTATTTGTGCTATTTAGCTATATTAGAAAGCAGAGAAGATTTATTTGATTTTAGTCTTCAGAATATAACAGGTGGAGCATTCATAGGTCATATATACAAAGTAGATGGTCAAACCTTATTACAACACATAATCAATAGTAACAACTCAAGCTTTTTAGCTAAAGTAATGAGTAGGTTTAGTGACGTAGATATATCAATGATTTCTATTCGTGCAATTGAACAAAATGATATACAGACTTTAAATAAGATAATGGAAACTCAACCAGATCTTTTACAAAAAACATACTCTGGTTTTACTCTTTTACAGCATATTCTCAACAAAAGCACAGTAGATATTTCTGCGATAGAGCAAATCATAGCTCTAGATAGCGATGTACTTAATATATTAGCATCTAATGGAGATTCGGCATTTAAAATAGCAGTTACTAAACATAACTCTACCTCTCCAGAAATTATAGGAATGCTCAGCAAACATATAGACATTAGCACTGAGTTAAATCAACTTACTGGTATAGAATCTGAATTTAAAGAGCTTATAATTGAAAAATCCGATATAGACATACTAATTAGATTACTCTCTGGGGAGCAGATATCTCTTGAAGAATATATGTTAGAAAACATAGAATTAGGTGAAAAAAATAGTCAAGTACAGGTTGATGATCTGCTTTTAAACAATGCTGGTGATTCAGAGCAAACTCTTTACCATGATGTGCTGAAAGCAGGAGCGCATGTAGATTATGATGATGTATAATAAAGCAAGACTATAATATGGATGATGATATAGAGTCTAATGTTGGTGCAATACCGCTAAATCAAGAAGACGAAAACTTAAACGAGACTAACATTGATGGAATCAATGTCTATTCTAATGAGTATTTCAATAATCTTTTTAATCAAGAAGTAGATGACCACGAAGAAGCTCATAATTTATTATCAGGCATATTATCTAATATTATTGATAATCCAACTATTCCAGAAAACCACCAAACCCTAAAAACTCTGCTACGATCAGGCACCCCTTTTTCTGATGACTTACTCCAAAGGCTGTTTACTATTTTAATAAGAGATGAGTATCCAGAATGTAATAATGATATAGTTAGTATATTTAGCAATAGTTCTTATGCTATATCAGAGGAATCAGAGATATCTTTAAAGCATATATTTTTTACAAATCCAGAAAAATCTTACATACTTGATTTGTTTCTGAACAAGAACTTAATTACTCCTCAAATTACAAAGGATATAATATCCTCCATTCAAAAAACTCCAGAGAATGAGCACTACAAAACATCTTTATTAAGCATAGCAAAGGCTTGTGGACATAAAGCTGAATTGCAGAATTCTATTAATCCATTAATAGTGAAGTTTTTTACAGAAAGCCCAGATGTAGAATATTTATCTCAACTATATTCCAACATAGAGGACAAAAGTATCTTTAGCGCAATAAACAAAGATATTAGCTCCAACTTAGAGAGCAAAAGTAATTATTTAGAGATAGAGAGGATCTCTCAAGGCATTCTATCAAATAAAATAACGCAAGAGCAAGCAACAGATCGTATAGAAGAGCTTCTATCATACAAAGATCAGAAACTATCTTTAAACTCTTATAAGACAATTAAAAGCCACATACCTCAATGCTCAGACAAACTTAATATCAAAAATGTTTGTCAAAAAAATAATGTAATAAAGGAAATAGCCCTTACACAACAGAAAATTAAAAATACACTAGGCTATTCAAATAATCATACCGAATTCATAGACCAATATAAATCGTATTGCTTTGAGTTATTATCAAGCTCTTATATTGATAACCCTCAAATATATGCTGCACTCTTAGATAACGAGATGCGTATTTTATATAACCTCACAAGGTATGGTTATTCAATAGATAGCAAAACTGTAGATATACTACTTTCTAATACATTGCAGAATGATGCTATAACTCAAGATCACTTAAGAATCACTTCATATATCATTGGTAAAATTATAGAAACTACTGAAATGTCTGACAAAAACATAAATCAGGCAATTAAAATTCTAGATTCTTACATCAGTGAGGAAAATACTCGTCCAGCTACCAACATTATTGGTTGCCTTAAATATTTTGCAAGTAAAGATATATTCGATACTGATTTTACAAATAAAATTTGTACTATTTACCTTGCTAATGGCATAGAGATTGAAAATATATTACCAGCTCTACATTATTTAATATGTAAAAATCAACTATTGTCCAAAGACTCTATTAAGTCGCTAGTAGCTATTAGTGAAGACAAAAACATCGATTTAGATTCGCGTGTTGAAGCAATTAAATTACTTACAAAAATACCTGAGCAACTTACAGATAATGACGTAAATACAATTGCTGAATTATTAGAAGGGTTTAAGTCAAATACTGATTATGACAGCATATCTTTTGGCAGTTCAGATCAGTTTACAACTGAATATATAGCATTAGAAAAACTTGCTAATTCTGATGGCCTGCAGATTAATTATTCTACAAGGAGTAATGATCTATTGAAATGCATAAAAGAACATTTAACTTTCTGTAAAAATAGCATCAATATAGATGAGGTTAACCTAGTTCAAAAATCTCTTCAAGAATTATTGTCACAGTCAAATCTACAGATTGAAAAATATAACCTAGTCAACAAAGATACATTACAAGACCTCTCTAATTCCTTATCATGCGGCATTAATATTTATAGTTACAATAGCGATGTCATTAAATTAGAGCCCACCTCTGGTACATCATTAGTTTCAGTTAATATTGGATGTGCAAATAACTCTTATTACTCCTTAACTAACTATTTCAATTATGCTTCGACAAGCGAATTATCTGATAGCTTTGCATCGACTAATCACACTGATAATGGATCAGAGATAAATCATCAGAACGCTAAATCTATTATTAAATTGATAGAAAGTTACGTGTTAGAGCATGAGTCTTTACCAGCAAAAACACAGAGTATTTTAGAAGGGATGATAGAGCTTCAACCAGACATACTATCTCCTGCTATACTAAACTATTTTGGCATTAACAAGTCTGACTTACAAGGAAGCGCATATTTAAACTCAAATATAGAATCAATTTCTACATTACTAGAGTTTTTAGAAACAGGAGGTGTGGACAGTCATTCCTCAGATGAAATAGATAATCTGATTACAAGTATTAATACCGAAGTGTTAGGCGGGGAGGAAATAAACTTACAATTAAATAGTGATATAACTCAATTACTATCTAACTGTTGGAGTAACATTGCTGAATTTTTAAAGCAAAACAATTTGTACGACTTTAATCAGACTCAGTTAGATAATTTAACTTCTGCACTCAATAAATCACTGGATATAACACCTGATTTATTTGAGCATAGTTTGAATCTCTTTAAACTAATTACGCCTCTGCATCAAAACATACTGCTCTTAGAGAAACTAATAGATAGTGGTAAATTAAATAATCAGGATTTATGCTTCTTGGCAAGATCTGGCTGTAAGCATCCAGCTATTGTCACAGCTTTAGAAAATGATTTGATTAATGATGAGAACATAGATATTAGCGACATAAGTCCTTTAAGAGATAAAATTGCCACAATTAGGACTCTCAGTTACGCTGGTAATATTCTTGCAGAAAATACTATTTTTAAGCTAATTAGCATAGCTGAAACTCATCCTAACCATGCTTTAAACATTTTACGCATAATTAAAACACAGAATGCAACTCTTAGCCCTAATCATTTATTAGAATTAGAAAATCTGTTTTTGTATAATAACAGCAAGATTAACACTAATTTGGTGGAAATATTTTTCAACCATGGACATAGTATAGAATCAACTCAGGTTTTAGATCTGATACTAAAAAACATATATACAGATCATCAAGATATAGTAAAGATACTACCTGAGTCATATAAGGATATAGGCGATACAATACTACGTCTTAGCTCAAATATTGATAGTAGTGCTAAGCTAAATATACTTAAGAGTTTAGAATCGGATGATTTAGATCAATATTTAATTCAAAAGCTTTTTACTCTAATTGGAGATAAAGAGTTAAGTAAGAAGTCGATCCAATTATTGGCTAGTCAAGATCTAGATAATATTATTATACCTGATCGAGTAGCTGAAATAATCCATCATTACAAAGAAGAATTACCTCAAGAATATAGCAAACTTAGTAAGCATATTACTAATCTGCAAGGTGTAATATATTCTGAATCAGAACTCTCTTTGCGCTCGTCCCTTCAAGAGAAATACCCTAATGTACATATTTGCAAAACTGATTTAAATTTCATTCAAGACTCTTTTGCGATATACCAAACGAACTTTGTTGAAAAATTTCTTCTTGATCTTGTGGCGTGTTGCTCTAAAGACTTTAATGACTATCAGGCATTTATTCGTACTATAAGCAAACTGAAACCTTCCGAAGAGCTCCTATCTAACATTGACACTGAGAAGACTAATGATTTAAATGCACTAACTGATAGAATAGAAAAAATCTTTTTATTACATGAACTCCATCAACTATCTGATATACAACCAGAATTAAAACCATATGGCGGAATAATATCCCAGCAAATATATTTTCTAAAGGATTCGGGTTGGAGTTTTAATTCAATAGAACAGTTATTGAATATTTTATCGACAAAGAGTGCTAATAGTACGATCACAACTATTAATAATATAATTAAATACAAAATAAGTGACTCTGAAAGAAATCAACATGGCAGTGATATATTTAATATTTTAGATGACTATGACTCAAACATAGCTAATTCAGAAGAAGTCTTGGAAGAAGCAATTTATTCCATTTTTAGTAATAAATTTGAGCCACAATTAGAAAATACAGATGAAGTATTGCTTGAAAAAATAGAAGCACTTAATTCTCAATTAGAAAATTTGTCATCTAAACATTTTCAAACACTCAATGACATTAGGAAGATATATAACTTTACTGATGATCAAGACAGTATTCCTATATCTCAATGGACCAGTGAAGATATTACTAAATGGTCAAAGAGCATTAAACCAGCAAAAGAAAACGATTCTATCAATTTAGAAACTGTAGAAGAAGGCGCTGCATCTAAAGATGAAAGCACTCTACAGGAAACTCCTAGTATTGCTAAGATAATTGCAGTAATTCAAAGAGCAAACTTCCTTGATACTAAAGCAAAAAGTGGTAATGGTCATTACCTACGTGATAGTCAAATCATATCATTACTACTACTTATGGAGTCTAACACTGCCCCAGACGCTCCTTCAGATAGTAATGGAAGATTATTACAGATCTCAACAGGTGAGGGTAAGTCCATAATATCTGCATCCTTAGCAGCTATTCTAGCCTTATTAGGTCATAAGGTAGATGTGATTACCAGCTCAACTGTACTTGCTAATGCAGGGCTTAAAAACGCCTCTGGATTCTTCAACATACTAGGTTTAGATGCAAGTAGTAATATCACTAAGAACCAAGGTAGCGGAGTTAATCCATGTTATGATTCTGACATCGTGTACGGCAATGTATTAACTTTCCAAACAGACCTTTTAAGTAACTCTAGCTATCAAGGATTAGAGAGAGGTGATCGTGAATTAGGCGTTGTAATTGTTGATGAAGTAGATTCCATGTTATTAGATGGAAGCAACTCAACAGCCAAACAATCATCGCCTGTCCCATTAATGGAATTTCTTTTACCTACTATGACAATTTCTTGGCATAACTACCAAAGTGTTATCGCACCGCTTCACCTAGCACCAGAAGATGCAAAGCGTGAAGCGCAGGTTATGATAGAGCGTTTTATAGATGAAGCACCTATACCAATGCACTTAATAAGCTATGCCAAGCATCAAGCTAAGCATTGGGCAAATAGTTTAGTAAATGCGGCTCACCAGTGGCAAGAAGATATACATTACGTTATTAATGTCAATGATGCAGGTAAAAAGGTAATTAATCCAGTAAATAACAGCACTGGGGTTACTCAGCTAAATACAGTTTGGCAAAATGGATTACATCAGTTCTTGCAAATAAAGCATAATGTCCAGTTAACCTCTGAAGGGTTAACTACCTTTTTTATCTCTAATATAGCTTATTTCCAAAAATATCAAAAAATACTTGGAATGACTGGAACACTTGGATCTGATAGCTCTCAGGAGTTCTTACAGGAAATTTATGGCATTGACCTTTCCTTTATGCCAACTCATAAGGACAAACAATTAATTGAACTACCGCCTATATTAACTAATACTAAGTTTGATCATAGAAATGAAATTTGTAAAAATGCTTATTTAGAAGCAGCTATCCATAACAGGGCAGTCTTAATAGTTGGCAAAAATATTCAAGACTCACAAGAGATTAATGACGAATTAAGAAGAGCGTACGGAGGTAAGGTAAAAATCATGAATTATTCTCGAAGCGAAGAATCATTATATAATTCAGAGATTGAATCTATTGTTCAACCAAAAACTATAATAGTAGCTACAAGTTTAGCTGGTCGCGGCACTGATATTAAAACCAGCAGAGAGGTTGAAGAAAACGGTGGTCTACATGTTATTCCAACATATACTGCTAAAAATGCACGTGATGAAGCGCAGATCATCGGCAGGACTGCACGCAGTGGTAATAGTGGCACTAGTCAGACAATTATATTAGACAGAGAATATTATGATACTAATCAAATAAATAGTTCGGAGCAAAAAATTGAGATATCTAAGGCACTTCGAGATGCAAAAGAGCAGGAATATATAACAGAGTCTATTAACAACACTGTACCATCAATACTTAAACAAGATGGATTCTATGATAGGTTTAGTGAACTCTTCATAAAACTCACAAACCCCGACCAAGACAAATCAGATATCAGATTAAATGTAGCTAAGATCAAACAACTTAAAGAGGATTTTGGAATATGGCTTCAAACCAAAAATGATCATGATTCTATAGATGTATTCCTAAAAAATGCACTAGATAAATACAACCAAGATACCTTTACTAATCCTAGCTATCCAATCTTTGGTCATGTAGGGGCTAGCGACGGCGTAGATAGAATTAATTTTCTAAAACCTGCAATTGATATAGATGATATTTATAATTTTGCCGCACATTACTATACTGCTCAAGGATGGTTACAAGTTGGGGTAAAAGGATGTAAGGATTATAAAAGCAATATTATCACCGAACTGCTGGAAACAGCCAACAGGGTATCCGAGATATTATCTTACCTTACTGCAATGAGTATATCAGTGACTCAAGATAGTTCGGATAATAATAAAAACAGTGAGTTATTAAGACAGGTTACCGCAAAATTAGGTTTTTTTCAAACATTCTCTGAGAGTCTTCACAAAGCAATAGAAGTAGTAAAAACATGTCCTTCTAACAAAGAAGTAAAAATAAAGTCATCGATTTCTCCTAAAATGCTGGATCCAGCATTAGATGATGACGATAACAAAGAATTGTCGTTTCTGGGGGTTACAACAATTTTTGAAATTGAAACATATAAGCCGCGCGCTAAATGGCTGGACACTATAATTGTTGGAGTTTGTTCAATAGCACAAATGGCAATAGGTTCACTAATAGCTATAGGCACATTAGGTGGAGGAATACATTTTGCCGCAAGTGTTTTTGCCGAAGGTGTAAAAGACTTATATTCTACAATTAAAGCAGCAGCTACTGGTGTTGCAATAAAACTGCAAGACTATTTAACTGAAAAAGCTATTAGCTATGCAGTAATTGGAGTAAGTGCTGCAGCCTCTAAAATATCAACAGCAGCAACTAAAGGTAGTCAAATTGCAAACACAACTAGTAATACTGTTAGCACTACTGTTGTTAAAGAAAGCGTCTCTAACATGACTCAGAGTGAGCTAAAAGCTGAGCTAATAAAAAAAATGGTCTCTAATGCTGGAGTACAGCTGGTTAAAACAGTAGCTGTTGAGCATATAGTTGATTTTGTTAGTGATGGAGTACGAGATGGGATATTAGGCGGTCTTGAGGAAAGAATTAGCGGAACCATAACAAAGTCTGTTAAAAAATCTTTAGAACAGAATCATGTATTATTAGCCCCTAATCACAATATAGAACGCGAGTACGTATCTAATGACATTAATCGTGCTATTAGCAAAGCAGTAAAAACCAGTAAAAATGCACATGTAATAAATAGTTTAGCATCTGGACTATTAAATGTTGCATCTAAACATTCTGGCATAGGTAGCGCATTGAATGCAATGCATAAAGTAGGAAGCCTAATTGATGCTGGAACAAAGATAGAGCCTATAATGGATGACATCAAAAATGCAATAGATAAATCAATTACTAATGCAGCTAAACGCGCTCTAGAAAGGCCAAAAGGTATTAAATATAATAGGACTAATAGCAATAAAGAGTTAGACTCTAATCAAGTGCAAATTATGGACTCAATGTCCAAAAATATAGGCTCTATGGTAGCTAGCTATTTAATGCAATCTATCCAAGGAAAAATCACCACTCCATTAATTAATAGCTCAATTACAACATTAGCTGATAAAGCGCTTGAAAGATATAATAATGAAACACAAAGAGAGCTTGCTGTATATTCAGAAACTCTCTCCCAGCAATATAAAACCATTCCATACAACAAGGATGGGATAATTGTATCGGGTGTTTCTGCTGGTGATGAAATAGATACTAAAAAACAAAACGAAAGCCAAAAACGTAAAACTATCGACGTATCTCCAGATGCTGAATTGCTCAAAAAGTTGTCATCATTAGCTCAACTAGATCAGGATGGTGAATTAGCTAAAATGCTTAAGAGCACCAAAGTGGCTAATAACAACGAACAATACACTAGTAAAAACACGCAAATAGATGTACAGCAAGATGAACTTAAACCTGTAAAATTATATGATGTGAAGTCTGGTGTTAAAGTAGGAAATAATAACCATGGTCTAGAAAAGTCTTCATTTTTACGTAATGGAAAAGAAGTAACTTCTTACAGAAACAGCTTGGGTCAATTTGCTAAAAAACCATCTGCTTATAATTACTCTATAAATGCTCAGATTCCTTTAATAAACATAGGGGGAGAAGTGTATTCAGATAAAATAATAAATGGCACAGATGTCATGCTAGGTGGCACAACATTCCAGTTGGGAATGACAGCATATGGTAAAGAGCCATACCTTGTCTCTGGTCTAAATAACGGACTAAGTGCAAATATAGGCTGGCATAGTGGTATCTTAGTTGCTAATGCCGACTTAGACAATGGAGCCAATATATCAGCAAGTATTTTTGAAACATCTGGAGTAGCTGGTCTTAACCTTGGCAAGTCTGGTTTTAATGCAAAAGCGGGTTATAAAGCAAGTCTTATTAATGCAAAGTATAGGATGCCTATTAGTGAAAAGTGCTTTAGATATGCTTGTTTTGAGGGTGATGTAACTTTTGAAGCAGGTATTGGTATGAGTGCTAAAGCGGAAATAGGTTTATCAAGTAAAAAACTTAGGGCAACTCTAGGCGGAGGCACTATAGTGCACAGCGAACTATCTGTTGATGGGTCGTTTAGTGTTAATGAGCAGTATGTTATTGCAAGACAAAAAAATCTAAAGCTAATACAAGCTAAGTATGATCATTTTAATGCCGAAATAAAAAAATACAGCGCCGATGTGATCTCAAAAATATCCATTATGGATTTGTATGATTTTGGAAATCATAAAGATTTTGACTCTATATTAATGTTAGCAAAAGCGTATAGCAGGAAGTAGGTATGATGAGATATTCGATAATAAAACTACTATTTTTTGTTCTATTATTTTCTGCACAAATAGTTTGTGCAGAATCTGAAAATGAAAAATGTAGCAAAATTCTGAGATCAATTATTATGGACACACAACTGCAAACAGAAGATCAATTAAATAAATGGAAAAATTACGAGCAAACTTGTTCTAAAGATAGTTTTTATTATATAGGTCAGTCTCAAATATACGCGTTACAAGACACTGGACATGCTGTGAATCATATTAATAAGTTGTTAGAAGAGAAAAAAATTACTTATACAAAAGATATTTTGTTTTTTTTAGGAGTGTGCGGTGATGCCGCATATGCACTTAAAAAAGATAACACGGCGCTAAATGTGCTAACAGGATTTGCCGATATACTAATCAATGACTATAAGAATTCAGCTACTGGTTATTTTCTAAAAGGATGTTATTTTTTTCATAAGAATAATTTTAAACAAGCACAGTATTACTATAAAAAGGCAAAAGAATTAAGCAAAACTAGTAATGATAACTTTTTTCAAAAAATTTCTATCAGAGATTTAATAATCAAACGAGCAGCTATAGTAGCCTACAGACAAAATCGGTTTACGATGTGCATAGGTCTCTACAACAAAGCTTTTGAATTAGATGAATTTGGCACCTTAGCTGATTCCTTTGCTTCTAGCGCCATGAGTAGAGCATTAATCAAAATTGGTAATTGCAAAGATGCTCACAAACTTATTGATTTAAGGAAAAAGCTTTTTCCACATATAGCCAAAGGCAAAAATTTTCTTGAATTAGAACAAGAATATAATCAAGTATGCACTAAATAGTGTCTGAACGAAAAGCCCATAACCGTTACATTAACTGGCACGCAGGTCATATTTATACTCTGAGTTTTAGGTA
>JAVCKV010431518.1:0-12392 GCA_032274145.1 Herpochondria borealis | reverse complement strand
TACCGTTTGCGAAGCTCTTTTCTGGAATACAAAGTCATCATGTGCCGTTTGATTGTATACGCGTTAAGCTCACAATTTCCGCCCCCTGCAAATCAATGATTTCTCTTCACGCAGCGATGAGGCGTCATACTAGGGCTGGGCACAACGCAGGGCAATTATGTTTTGTGCACCAACTGATCAATTCCGTTAGCTTGCGTGAGCGAAGCAAGCATACTTCAGCTGGCATCGATCCCGTTATCCCAGACGACCCCGTAAACGACAACGACTCTGTGGATCATTAGTAGGATCGTATGCATGAGCAACGCAACACTTGTTTGTCTCTGCTCACCTAAGTCACTGAGCTGACCGAGTTCGGAAGGAACAGGTCCAATCAGCTCTCTCATTTCGACGATCTCAAGCTTTGTGAGGCGAGACATTTGGCCTAGTTCCGTGGGTATGGTACCGCCTACAGCCGGACCGAGAAAGGAAAATTCTCCTGGTGGTTGTTCGGGTCAGATTTGGTTTCGTCAAAGATCATCAAGGCAACTTTTCGGTGGACTTACGGAGTTCAGCGAGACGGCCGATTTCCGAAGGGATTGTACCGAAAATGGGGGAGTTTCCGATGCTAAGAAACTCTGGTCAAATATGAGATTCGTGAGAGAGGAACTCGTTGCCCGCCATTGAGAAGCAACCAATTGATTTTATACGTACCTAACCTGGTGAGAGACCCGAGGTAAGAAGGAACCGTCCCACTGATTTCCGTACCAGAGAGCTGCAACTCGGCTTGACCAACCAGTTAGGTTCGCCGTTCAAAAAGGAGTTAGATGCCTTCAAACGGATACGATACCATCCAATGCATTCCATATCTCACCTAAATTGAATAGACCACTAACGTTTGGAAATATCCCCACTAGGGGATTATTGGAGAGATTGAGGTCGACCAGATTCGTTAGGCCGCCCATATTTGGGATTGCGCCAAAGAGGCGGTTGGAAGCAACGGAAAATTCCGTTAGCTGCGAGAGATCACTTATCGCATTGGGTAGTGTGCCCGAGAGCTGATTTGTATTGAATTCGATTGCTTCCAGATGATTCGTCCATATCTCAGATGGAATCGTTCCCAAAAGACTGTTCACGGGCAGCCTGAGGCTAGTCAATTTCCGTAGAAGCATCAACTCGGAAGGTATGTTTCCGCTCAAACCCAGGGCAGCCAGCCGCAAACCAGTGACCTCTTTGGTGTCGCCACTTTCATCACAACTAACTTCGTACCAATCGCAAACGTGGGCAGGGGTGAGCCAATTACGACGAGACAGACCATTCACAATTGATAAATCCGTCCCAGCAAAGTGAAGGTAGAACAACGCCAATGCAAACCGTTCAATCACATCGTTGGTCATTGAAACATCAATTTCGTCAAAATCTGCAAGCCAACATAGAGCAGCCCACGCGGTGCTATCCTCAATACTGATTGCATCAGCCATTTGCGAAAACTCGGATGTGATGATCTCACGGAGCACTACAGAGCGCTCCGAAGGATCCTCGCCCTCTGACAGGTGACATGTAGTCACGTCAAATGCTCGTGCTTTAATCGGTTGGTCTTCGGAAGAGTCTTTCTTCGGCTTCAGCCCGACGGTAACGCCTACAACGATGCTCGCAACGACGACCAACACGCCAACGACGATGAAAGCAATGTATTTTCTACATCGCTTCCTTCCCTCTTGATCTTCGGCGTCAACATTCTTGTTGGTCCGTCTCTTGAAAATGTTCATTCGTGAATGAAAATCGTCCAGATGCTCTCGTTCAGTACTGTCGTTGTGTGTAAAGTCGATCCTTTCGTCGTGCTTGTGCCTGATAGGGCCGCGGTCTTGCTGCTTCTGGGTGGTACGTCGGAGCCTCGAAAACAAATCTAACTGCTGGAATTGAGAGGGCTTGGTGCGGGTGGGGCTTTCACCAGGAGTATAATGAACTGCTCCGGGAACGCTGGCCTTGGAGGTGCTCACGGCAAGCTTCATCTTGTCATCCTCGTGAAGAATCGGAGGGCCGGCAAACGAGATAGCTCTGGTGCTCCGGCTGTTGTTGGATCCACTTAGATTCTTTCTCCTGATATCACTGGATATGTCGTCGAACTCTTGGATTACATCGTCGTGACCAAAGTCGGGGTGGTGGGGTTCTTCTTCAACCAACATCGTGAATTTCTTAAGCTTGATCGCAAAGATGTGTGTTTTAGTCTTGGTTGTGCTGATACCTTGGCGGAATACAAACTATCAGACTTGCTTTCCTGAGCAGCCGAGAATTATTATTATTCACACAACAGCTGACTGTTCAAACTGCAACACGAGTGAGAGACTGGAATGGATACAACAGTCTCCAACGGACTTCAACGTTGTTCTGGTTGCTTATCGCTTTTCCAGTTTTGTTTTATCACAATAAGCCAAATCCAGATCTGCGGGTTTGTACTCAGTGGTTTGTTACTGATGGCCGCCACTTGTTACTGGCCGCGCCACGTGCCTCTACCACATGCACTATCAGGAGTACTGTTAAAATTACCAGTTCACTAGCGAGAAGCTTTCTAATACGCCATGTGCTCCTTAACACTGGCTGGGTCAACATCACCATCCTTGAAACGGCTAGCATCCGTTTTGTACACATGAATTGTTTCCAACGAAGTCTTACCCAAGGGTCCTTCGCACGACACTTGTCCATTCATGGGAAGCGATCCCCATTTGCCCATGGCTGGTTTCTCACCTCGCTTGCAAGCTTCAATTAGTTCAATCATGGTGTCGTTTGTCAAGCATTCATAGTAATCATCATTGAGCTGAATCATAGGAGCGTTGGCGCACGCGCCCAAGCACTCCACTTCCAACAGCGTAAAGAGACCGTCTTCGGTCGTCTGGCCACTCTTGATTCCTAGATGTTTTGTAATCGTTTGCTTGATATCCTCCGACCCGCAAATCATGCAGGGTGTCGTACCGCACAGCTGAATAAAGTATTTCCCAACTTTGGTACGGTTAAACATGGTGTAAAACGAAGCAACTTCGTAGACCCGAGAGGGAGCAACGTCCACAATTTGGGCTACCTTGTCCATCGCTGCGACTGGAAGCCAACCACCATGCTGGCGCTGCGCCAAATCCAAGAGAGGAATGATGCCAGATTGTTTGTAGTTGTTGGGGTATTTGCCCAAGATGGATTCAACCCGTGCATAGTTCTCCTCGCTGAAGTCAAACTTTTGGTCAAGGGTATTGTCGGCAGTGTCGATGTGCTACAGTAACAGTATGTGAACGATGGACAGACGCGTGAGTGACGGCAAAAGGTACCACACCGCCAATGAAAGAAGTTGCTTCGTGGCATTGCTACATTGTTCACGAACTTACAAATGACTTGGAAGCACCAAAGTACCGCGTCTGTTGGGACAGCTGGAGTCCCAGACGAGAGGTGATTCGTCGAGTGGCAGAAGACAACATGGTGGATGTGACGAATGTGTTTCGTGATGTGTTGAAAAAGAAAATCTATGTATCCTTATCCTTACTGAAGAGTTTCGCTCTCGAGCTCTTCGACGAGGTCACATTTTTCAAATTCAAAAGTCATCTCGTCCCTCCATCGTCATTTTGAGTGACTTCGCTGATCACAGAAAGACTTTTGTGCCAATTCATTTTCTATTTACCTTTGGAGAGACTGGAACGCAAAGCCATTCTCCAAGTCAATCGAATTGAACATACGAGTAAATGTCCACACAGAACACAGAGCCAGCAGCAAGAAAAGAGGAGGTCGACGTCAACGCACAGAAAGCAGACGAAATGGCTCCCCCCAATGCTGTCAGTAAGAAGGATGGCTCCTCATCGATGGGTGGCTTCAAGCTATTGCTACTAGCTTTGATGGTACTTCAAAACTCCTCTACAGTTCTTGTTGGTAGATACACCCGTTCCTCTGTTCCGAAGGAAGACCTCTTCAATGTCAACCACTTGGTGCTCATCACAGAGCTCACGAAGGTACGTTTTCAGTGATACTGTCTTGCGCTACTAATTCCGACGTACAAGCTACATGTACCATCGGAGTTCACAGTACCTCATTATTTCCAAACGACTGACCGGTCCATCCTCCTTTATTTTCTGTAGTTGATTCTCGCCGCCGCTCTCGAATTCAATGCCACCAATGGCGGCTTGTTTAATTCTATCAAGGAGAATATTCTTGATCGTCCCCTTGATGCCCTCAAGATTTCTGTTCCTGCTCTGTTGTACCTAGTCCAAAATACCCTCTTGTACGTGGCCCTGTCCAACCTAGCAGCACCGCTCTTTCAAGTCACATACCAAGCGAAGTTAGTCACGACTGCTGTTGTGTCCGTCATTATGCTTCAACGCAGATATTCTCCCAAGCAGTGGGTATGTTTGGTCTTCTTGAGTATCGGCGTTGCCATTGTCGTTTTGGGTGAAAAGAAGGACGACAAGAAGGAGGAAGACAACTCAGACAAGCCCGCCCAGAGTCTCAGTTTGGGCCTCATTGCTGTCACGGTTGCTTGCTTTTGCTCTGCCCTCGCCGGGGTCTACTTTGAAAAAGTCCTCAAAAAGGCCACAACTGAAAATGGTGCCTCCCGAGCCCCTGTCAGCTTGTGGATGCGTAATGTGCAGTTGGCCTTTTTCTCTATTGTCATTGCCTTTTTCCAGGGCATAGGCCAAGGAGGTGACGAGGGTGAGCCCAAGGCCTACTTGCATGGATTCACCGGTTGGGTCTGGGTGCTTGTTGGGCTCCAAGCCGGTGGTGGACTCCTTGTTGCGGCAGTTATCAAGTACGCGGACAATGTGTTGAAGGGGCTTGCAACGGGTGTTTCCGTCGTGGCTGCCACATGCGCTTCGGCCATCTTCTTTGGCGTTCCCCTCACTAGCCAGTTCTCGTCTGGTGCTGGCATTATTTTAGCAGCAGTGTACTTCTTCAGCAACGATCTGCCAAAATGCATGACTGGTGGTAAAAAGAGCGTTGAGATGAATCCAATTTTGCCAAAGTAAACGAGAAGGTGGGGCAGTTACGTGCTGCAGAGCAACGAGGAGAATCTTGGTGGAAGTTACCATATTATTAAGTCTAGAAAATTCTCGATGTACCTGCTACGGCCCAATAATCCTGTCGTTTCCCAGAAGCGATGTTGGTTCTTGACAAGATGAGACACGCTTGCGACTCGGTTTAAATAATGGTGTAGTAGTCTTACGCATCGCAACTCATGCATCTCGCCCACTTGTGTCACAACGTTGTACTTAAGCGTTGACAAAAGAGAACCGAGGGTCGGTAAGTTCTCGGGTCTTGAGCGAACCTTGAAGCAGCTCTCTCGGCTACAAGTTGGATAATTGTTTTGCGCGCCAGTCACTTCACGTCGACTACCCAGAGCAGCGTTTAAACGGAACATAGCCACAAGATGGAGGGTTAACCGCGCAAACGCATAATCACTCGTCGAATAAGATCCGCCAAGAATGAAGTTGTCGGATGTCTTGATATAGAAGACTTGCCGGCGCGCCGGATAACCTGTAACCACGCAAGAATATTTAACCCAAAAGTGGTTAGCGTACGGGGCGGCATTGCCCAACCTGGTAACCAGCGCCTAAGCGCTCATGCGAAGCGGGTCACACCTGTTAGTGACCCCTTGATGATAGACAACCCTGGCTTCCTGCAGCGAAATTGGGAGGTAGCGCCAGCACCGGGCAACCCCTGTCTTAGGAGCACGCCTGCCCGGGGTGATAGCTCGTTTATCGAATCGGTCCTCGTAGACTAGTCCCAAGTTCTAGGGTAGGCTAGCAGTCTGCCGTTTGTGGGCTCTTGTCTCTTCCAGCGCGACAAGAAGGCGCTTGATTGCCCGGCCCGGGAACTCAGCCTTATAGCGTCTGCATACGATATCGAACTTCTAGAGATAGCCAAAACAAGAACTACAGTTGCTGAGGCTTGGCGTGCTTTTAATGCTGGTAAGGAAGCTAGAGTATCAGATCTTCCATCACCTGATCCACAGATTCACCACTCTCAAGCAGTTCTCGAACGGTATCTTCTTGTGCATCGGGAAAGACCTCCATGATGCGGGTGGTTCTTAACTCTTCCCGTACCTGGGGCACGCCGACAATAGCAGGTCCCGCAGTTTCAAATTCCGTTAGTTCTGACTGCTCTGCAAAGAAGCAGAGAACAACTTGGACTGGTTTTCCTTGCCAGAGCATTGCCTCGACAAGTGCACGATTAGCGTCAGGAAAAATCTCCATAACTTGGGAAACCGAATTCCCAATGGCATTGTCATTTGATATGCTTCCTTCCGAGCTGGCCAAGCTTACCCTAGCAGCAGGTTGAACAGGGTGGCGAGAAATTGGCGTTGCATCAGTAGTTATCGGGTTGATGTCCAATCGACTGTCTCGCTCACACGTACTACTGTTTGGCTCACTTGACGTGAAGCTCTCATCGGCCTTTGTATCACCACTGTGGCTTCCGCTCAAGCTTGAACGACGCAGCTTTTTCCGAAGCCTGGAGAGCAGATTCAATCGCGTGTCCTCACGATCCCGTTTTCCGAGCTTCTTGGTCAAAACAGCAAACCGAGATGAGCTCTTTGTAGAAGTCTGGGATTGATCGTCACGTTGTGGTAGAAGTTCTACCGATGCGTCAATATATTCTTCTGACATCATATTTGGGGTCGATTGCCGTTCCAGATTAAGGCGCTCTATGGTTTGCCGAGTAACGATTGGCCGGGATTGTTGTGGCTGCCGTTGTTGTTGTGGCCGCCGCCCCCAATCTGGTAGCCGACCAGCTGGCCTTTGGTGGATCTGGAAGGCGCCAGGAATGAGAGGTAACTCATGTACATAGTCTGCACACATGCGTTCAGGATCATCGAGCGAAGGATTCATGTTATTGACTTTCAGTTGTTGATCCAATGTAGTCTTGATATTTCTCAGTTTTGATATTGTGACGGAGACCGATTGTGTGCTGGAATGCAGACAAGACATGGTTCGTGGGTGTGGTTACGTATTGGTCCTCACCAGATTCAGTTTTGTCGGATTGGCAGAACCAAGATCGACTCAAGATCAAAACACAAAAGCCTGCATCTGAAAAGGGTAGCGATATCGCCTGTACCTATCATACGAATTCTACGGGTCGAAAGTTCAACTACGTGTCAGTGCTGGTCCAGGGTCACAAGAGGATGAACTCCACGATTAGTGTAACAGTACATGTACAGGAGTGCAGTTGGAACCACCAAACCCTGCGTAGAGGGTTGGACATTCAGGGTACAACGTACTGTTATGGCAAGGATCTTTGTATCCATTGCCTCATGCAGTCCAAGTCTTACCTGATAGTGTGAAGGCATGTGATCCGGAGTATGACTCTTTATGTTAGGGGCAGAGACAAGTCTAGACTACAAGTAGTGGTATCCATGGTTCAGTCAATTGCTACGCCAGTGTATGCAGTCACTTCGGACGTGGCAAATCCTAATCCAGGAGAAAGGAACAGTCTTGTGTGAAACAAAGTACGAGTACAAGCCCTTAGATTCTCCATGGTTAATACTTGTTACACGCCAGATTATCGACTAAGATTGTATCAGGATGGGAGCTGCGGATCACCTTTTCTACGACCTGATTACGCCAGTTCCCATAACAAGCAGGTCGTAAAACTGCTAGCTAGACTGTAATGTACCCGCGGATATGAAATTGACAAAAACTATACAGTACCAGGGTACAGTACATTTTGTCTGTACAATTTCGCTTTTCGCTTGTACTTGAAGCTAGGAGACGTGGTTCGTAATTGGAGAAGATTGGCAACTACGAGTAGCTAGCTAGCCCGTGATTGCAACGAGACGTTGCATTTATGCGACCCAAGCTTGAGCTTTTGTGATATCACTTTGCTGGGAGGCAGGTCTAATGACAACCGATCAAACGAAAGTCACGTTCGCACCCATTATGCGGGAAACACCTTCTGTGCGCCTTTCCGGCGTTCTTCCAATTTTGGTCGGTTCGGCATGCCTCTCTACCCTTCTCTCTCTCTCTCTCTCTCTCTCTAGAGGACTAGATGCCAGTTTCCCGCTTCGATTGCTTTTCGTTGAAGTGCAAGGGCCATGGCTATGACTCGGAACAGGCTCTGTATCCGTTTTAGGCTCGTATCGTACAAGGAGATGTTTGCGATTTATGCAGTGCAATTGTAAATTGTCGAGGACTCAAAATCACCCAAGTAAGTATATAAAAGAGCTCTTGGAATTCCTGAGAGCAAGATTGCTGCAATGCGTGGACCGTGAACTCTTCAAAAATTCTGGTGAGCTCGATGACCTCAAAGATTCTATCATTTTCATCGATGAGGCACTCCCTCTCGGTCATTTCTTTGATCCTGCTTTCTCCCTAGCGAGGGATAGTGCTCCATATCTTGGCGCTGGTGCAGCGAGGTACGAAACGAAGACTCCTCTTCACCATTCGCTACGCATTTCAGAAGTCCATACGATGGAGGGTGTAGTATACCAGTGGACAAAATGGCCTTCACGGAGGACTTCGGAGACGTCGCCTACTCATTGTCTCATTGCACCCAAGTGTGTTTGGCTATTGAGCCTCTCGAGGAAAGAGCCGTCCATTGCCGTGACAGGGACTGACTCCAGAGAGCAGACGTACCATAGTTCAAATCTAGAGATCTACTCCGAGTACTTCGGAGTGCGGTACTAGCCCTCTCTAGTACCGGTATTTCGTACAGTGCCATTTTCCCATAGCGTAGACAGATCCGTGTGACATGTGATGATGTCTGTGGTGTCACGATGTTGTCGCCATCTTCCTGATCCGCCATTCATTCATTGATCGAGGGATTACTGACTATTGAGAGAGCCTCTTGACTCCAAGGACTGTTCTATTATTCACCCGCCCTTAGCTTTCTGTCATGATGCGTCTCCCATTGCTCTTGCTGTTCTTGCTCAGTTCCGTCTATTCGTGGGTTACCCCCACACCTGTGTCATACAGACGATCTTCCAGTTCCAGGCCCCTCCAACTAGCACCGGCTAATCTCGAATTCTACTCGTCCTCCTTGATTCTATCAGACGATTCAAACAGTTGGCGTGACTACGTTCCTCTCGTTGTAAGCATTTTGGTGATTATTGATGTCTTGCTAGGCCGACCCGTCGCCAACAGCATTTTGGCTCCGCTTCAAGGGGTCAAGGAGGAGTTGGCGCCGCCGACAGCTGCTGACGAAGCGCAGCGTCGTCGCGAGCGCATCGATAGCTCGAAGATCGCTCAAGATGCTCTTGATTTGGCATACGGATCGATCGAAACGAGGGAATGGCTCGAGAAGAACAAGTCCGCTGAACAGCGAATGAACGATATGCGCAGTACGATGGACAGTCAAATGGAACAAGTCGACAGAACTTTGGAGGAAACACAGAAGAAGCTTGACTCTGGCGATTATTAGGTTTGGTTCCAACGTGATGATGCTACGTGGTCGAGCATCGGGTACTCCGAAGATTATGATACCTTGCCATCTTGCTCGCCAAATGCATACATTCTGGGTTGTCATACGGTACACCATTGGCATGATAGCGAGTAGTCACAACCCTTAGAAACATTTCATGGACATCTCCTCTGATTTCCCATCGAAAAATGTACTGTTTTGCTTATCATGCGACAGGTATCAGTCCAATTGGTCACCCATCGCGACTACCTGGTCTGTTCATTCCTCATTCTCGTTTTTCAGGTGCGGCTTGTTGTTTTTGTTCTTGTGCACTGTTTGCGCTCTCTGGTTGCGGTGACTGTCCCTGAGGTGGGGGTTTCTGTGGCGAGTTCGCTGCAGCTCGACCCCGTTCGCTGACTTCCCTCAGCTTTTTAACTCGCTCTTTGAATTCTATTGATATCTGTGGTTGTTGTTGATTCGATTCTTGATTTGATTGTCCTGACTTATTTGGCGGAAGTGCCATGGGGTCATCATCTTGGGTATCCTTAACTTCGTACTTTGTTTTATAGAGTGGCGGATATTGCGTCGCCGCGATGTTCTCCATGACCGCTGCTCCATTCAGTTGACCCTGCACGCTTCCCGCTCCCCCTACCCGAGGTTGCAGTTGATTCTGATAAGTGTCGCGATACGTGTTCAGCGTTATCTTCTCGGTGTCACTGTAAGGAGGACTTGACGTTGCAGGATCGGACAATACGAGCCGAATGGTCATGTAGACCATCGCGACTACAAAGTAGGGTCCATATTTCTGAACAGGCACTCGATGCCGATGTAATATTTTGCGACCCCATTGTGTTGTCTTTCGACTCATACGTCGCAGCCAGTACTGCCATCGAGGCATGTTCCCTGTGTATGGCGCCGTCGTTTCGGCAATATCCCTGAGAAAGGACCCGTGAGAGGTTGATACTGAGTACTCAAGACTTTCCAGAGTATCTTCCAAATAGGAATCATCGTCTCCGATGGACTCTAGTACCCCAAGCATTGCAACGTTCTCTCTCGTCTGTTTTCGTCGTCTTTTGTCGAGGTATTCTCGACCAGCAGGTTCCGACGACGCCGAGGACCCGCCAATATTGATGGACACCATGCCATTCGAGTCGTCATCTTTCTTGGAGGAGTTACTGATATCCATCATCCAGCGACACTATTTGTAACGTTACTCTTGTCGAACTACGCTTATAGAGAGAAGATGATCAGCCAAATGAGTGGCAAATGGTTTGTGGTTCAAACGAATGACCCACGACATTCAACATGGGCGCAAGCTGCCCCTGTACCGGTACTGTACCAAATCTACTGTTACATGTATGTTCTCGCTGAGGCTACCCCGACTCCCTCCTGGCAATCACAGGAAGATAGTGGACGGAGGAGGAACTTGCTCATCTTTGATTGTCACACTGTGGCCTCGTTGGCGATGAAGCTTGGCTGTTTTGGTAAAAGGCCGATCTGTCCTACACAGACGCAAACCCACCACGACGCAGACCAAATTAGCGGTACTTTCTAGCGATTTTTTCACTTGGCGACACGATTGGGACAGGACAGCGAATTCGTAGGTGCGCGCGAACTTGGATAAGCCGGCTCGGATGTGATGAGGAATCGTTTCGGTCGAGTATTCTAGAAACAGATTCTTGTTTTCGACCACATATTTCCAGAAGTACTCCAACCATAAATAAGAGTATTCGCTGTGTACGGATAGCCCACAGTGGGCGATTACTAGAAAACGCATTCTCCAAAACACTTCTTCATCGGGAACCCAAACTGGTTTCGCAGTATTCAGTATGCCGTTCAATTTGATTGTGGTATTTTCCGCATGCTCCCAAAACCCGCTTGTAGAGTCCCTGTCGACTGCAAAATTCATTTGGCAATATCTATTGGCTGTGTCATTCCAATCGATAGTAGCATTTTTCGAGCACGCTCCGAAACCCTGGTTGAAAGTCTACGTCGACTGCAAATTTGGGCCAAAAGAAGTCATAATCATAATATATAATTACAACTATATCCTCTACATTGGCCGTGGCCACTTCGTTTCGGAATGGAGTGCGATATCCCCACACCCATCGAATGAGTATGTCCACAAACAAATGAGACAACTGATACGGACGAGAAGGAGTTCATGCCCGCTCGAGCTGCAGAGTCGGGAGAGATCTATAAACCTGAACCGATTCCAGATGGCTTATATTTGGTTGCTGACTCCATCAAGCCGCAACTCGAGTGGCAGGCAGCGATTCGAGAGTCGGTGCGAGAAGTTACCCATATTGCTCCTTCTGACGAGGAGGGGCTACTCATCGGAGAGCCTATAGCACAGGAGGGAATCATCTGTGTCCCAGCCAAGGATTTGGGTTTGTGTATGAGTGTTGTAGATGCTGAGTATGCTACGACCACAGAAGTGTACCCAGATTCACCTCGATGCACTGACGAGACTTGCAACAACGCACAAGTGGCATCGATCACGGGTGCCTTGGACCATATTGTCGACCAGAAGAAGTGAGTGAAATCTTTGGGATCGTCACAAACTGCTTCTCGCTCTCATCATCATGGATGTTGCAGTCCCAGAGCCTGACTGCTGCATCAGAACCTGATGCTAAGAAGGCAAAACAAGATTAAACTCTCGGTACATACATGTAGTTTTGATTAGTGTACATGTATGTAGGTAAACCAGCTTGTCGGCAATCCACTATTCGAATGAATCATCCCGGATGTGACCTTGTAGACTAAATGAAGGCAACCGTGAAAGGGTGATGCATTGCCAGGTCACTTCATCTTGCTCTTCTAATCTAGCCTTGAAATATCTGAGTACGATTCTGCTGTAACATCTGGACCAGGTGCTGTAGACATCGCAGAATCAAGTTACACGATTACAAGCATGACCCTCAGTACCAGCATAGCCTCAGAAAGCAGGTCATCTGGCGTCCCACCCATGATGTACCATGATGCAAATTACCCCACCTGTATGGACTTCTGGATTCTGACCAAAATGGTAGCCCGGGACATTTTTACGAGTC